>JAPYZI010004716.1:0-12699 GCA_030523105.1 Ophioninae sp. A BG-2022a
CAAAAATCAATTTTTTTTTCAAACGCACGCCAAATCCACAAAAATTGATACTTTTCAAAATCCGATCGACATTCTCTAGCTATAGCCCTCTAGATTAATGGTTTTATTTGTTCTAGATTCAAAAGTGCACCAGTGGTGCTGCGTGCCGCGGAGCCCTGGAAGCAAAAAATGTCCCGAGAAGATAGCTGTGGAAACGCCATTTTGTTTTCTTTTTACTGTAAAAAAATTTTATAATAAAGTTTAATGTATGCCTGATAACACCATTAATCGTTTTTTTTTCAAATACCTTCAATTTCGGGAGCAAAAAATTAGTGAAAAACCCTTTTTTTTGGGCCGTTACAGTGGCCTTATCCCTTAATATCCGTAAAGCACACTCTAAACTGCCTCGCCAAGCCTGCTTGCTCTACCTATTTCTAATTGGGTAGAGCGGATCATGTAAGTAAAGGTATAATCTACGAATACACCAATAACGTATGGTCTAGGGGCAACTTGCCCCGTCTGATGTACTTAATTGGGCTCCTTCGGGCAATAGACCAAAAAACTCACATACTATTTTCCGGGACATTTGACATTTTCTGAATATAAAATTCTGACCGATTATTGAATACTACTGTTTGCATCATCAAATATATGAACGAATGTAATGATGCAATTGAATCTTGTTGTAATTGTATGATCCGCCTTTTAACCCTTTCGCTACGGCAGTGTTTTCCGTAAGAGCGACACCGCTGTACGGGCCAGCGTGCCGCCTCTGAACGGACCAGTGGTGTTCGGACTTATATCTTTCTGTGTAGACTTGTCACTCTCCGGATCATACGCTTTTTTCATTGTTGCACAACAATGAAAAAACACGCTTACAATCACAATTTTCACTCTTCACCACGGAGTTCATGAAGCGTCAAAAGATAAAGCGAAAATGTCAAACGCATCGGCCTGTCACAACATTTTCGAATCCAAGTAGTTAACAGCCAGCCTAAATATGAGGTACAGAAAACGTGAAATCACGCTCCGTTATTTGCCAAACGCAGCGTTCCAGCAGAAACTTGAAGTGCGCTCTTTAACTCGTGTACCCTAGATGAAAAAAAAAATCGTAGCAGACAACGCATAAAACGTTGAAGTGGCCGAATAAACGTGAGAGACATGGAGACTAGAGTAGAGGAGTGGTCACAGCGTGCTTTAGCAATGGCCACTAAATCAGTACCCCTTGTGGTAGCGCTGCGGTCGAAAATATCCAAGTAATAAATATATATATGTAGATGAATGATACTGCCAAGATATATATACAAAAGCATAAAATAAATGATTTGCCTTGCTTATTCAAGCAACCGTTTAATAACGCAATCCACCAAATTGAAACACTAACACTTTATAAACGGAAAACAATAGTAAGCCGTACGTAAGGGCAATAAACGATAATATCACGATTATCACACGAGGCAGGAGGCCATGATGGGAACGGGTCACCCTATTGTTCATGGTAATGGGAAAAAGCTTTGTGCAGCGCAAGCGCTGAACGATATTATACTTCTATTGGTGGAGGTTTCATATCTTTGCGACGCTTGTGGCAGAACACAGAACTGAAAGAACGGATTCCCAGTCCTTTATTCTGGTCTCCATGGTGAGAGATGCCTAGGTACCTTTTCTGCTACGTGTCGCGCGGTTACAGTTGGCACTTGAGCGGCACCGTCGCGGAGTGCGATCGAATGATCTCGTTAACTCTTTAACAATTTAACAGCTCTTTAACAATCATTTGCCCACCAAACTTAAAAATCATTAACGGAAAAAAACACCTTGGCGGATTTACTCGAGGAACACCCCTGAACCTGCCAATTTCGGATGGGTCATTTATGATGAAACACCCTGTATATCATTACGAGAAAATGTAATGAACTACATGGATACGAATGATGAATCTTCATTCTATACTAATGTATAAATACCGAAGTAAGTATATATGTCCGCATACGTTTGTTACATACACTCGGTCAAACCAATGAACCGATCTTTGTGAAATTTGTAGAATGCACTCCACACTTAGCTTGCAATTCATAGAAAGACCTTTTATAATGAAAATGTTGTACTAGTTCTCCGTGGGCTATTAAAAATCTTATAATTGCACAAATGAGTATATTTGCTTAGATGTTCGTTGCTCATTGATAACGATACGGCTGAACCGATTTCGTACATATAATCCGTACACATATTTACGGTTAGGCTTTGAACGAAGACTGACCGCAAATATGTGAGTATAAACTATACGACTCAGAATCAAGGAAGTATGTGGATGATATTTTGCAAATTGGCAAAGATCGTTTCACCACGGATAAGCTGATAAGCAAAGTTTATCCTAAACAACAAGCTAATTTTACAAGCGCCTAAACGTCTTCGAAATCAATCGACATCTGTAGATTTGATTGTAAAGAAAATCGGCACAACTTTTGTTCGGTTTGGGAACTCGGTTATTTAGAAAAATTCATAATAATCCAAGTCTTGCATTACAACATTCCACGTGTAACTATATGGAAACTGAAGGCCGTACCTCGGTATTTGCTTAAAAAATTATTACAAATATCAAGATTTTTTACGGTATAGGAAGATGTATGTACGAGGTTTGTTAAAAAAACTGACTTTGTATTTTTCTCGAAATATATTTATTTATTAATTGATGTCTATTTTGTCCTCTTCAAAGTGATACTCCTCAGATATAATATCCCTGTGCCGGCGCTCTTGCCAATCCTTGACCCACTTCTGACGTACGTTTTTGAGACCGCCCGGAGCTCTTCCAGCGACGTGGGCTTTATCTCTTTAATCATGACAAATCTCCGTCCTTTCATGGATCTGTTCAGTCTTAGAAACAGGAAAAGGTTGGAGAGGGCCAAGTTCAATGAATATAGTGAGTGAGGCATGGTCACGGTGTTGTATAGGCAAAAAATAAACGAGCAACGATGTGTGAGCAGATACATTATCGCGATCCAAAAGCGACGGATTTGCCACAAATCTGAGCGTTTTCTTCATATTGCTTCATGCAAATGGCGCTAAACTTTAAGTTAATATTCCTTATTGACCGTATGACCTTCTGGCAAAAACTGACGATGAATGAATCTGAATCATTGAAGTTATTCAACAGCTCCTGGGCGATGCTCGTGTGACGGTTTCTTGCTCAAAATTTATCAAATTTGTAACAAACTTCGCCCACACACGGAACTTCTCTAATAGTGATTTGCCAATTCCCCGTAACAATTTTTGTCAATACTTCAACATTCCCATCGGTTGTTGCCGTGCGGGAGTGTTTAGTGCATCGTCATTAACATCTTCTCAGCCTTCCGTGAAGGGATTGTACCACTTTTGAACAATTTTTGCTCAATATTACTCCAAATGCTATAATCCACGTTTCAAGTGCGTTAGAGCACTTAATTTTATTTTCACACAAAATTTGATACAGATTCTTTGATCCGTTTTTTTTTTTTTGTTAAAAAGAATCGCCATGCACACCAAAATACGTTTACCGTTTATATGAATTAAGCACAACCTAAATATACAAAGTGGCTGAAAATGTCAACATATGTTGGGGATATGTGCAACAACATAATGAAAAGTAATCGAAAATCAAATGTACGTAGTTCACGAGATTTGAAAAGCCACCTGATTTTTTTTTAATCTCGTATACAAATAGTCAAGAGTAATTATTGTAACAAATAGTCAATAGTAATTATTGTAACAAATAGTCAAAAGTAATTATTGTAACAAATAGTCAATAGTAATTAATTCATGTAATCAATGCATCTAACACGCAACATTTAGAAAATGCGTGCAGATCGATCTTTGGAACGGAAATATTAATAGTTTGTGATTAGATACAACCTATGCAAAAAGCAGAAAATGACAACAAGACTGTTACGTTAACAATAGTTTCATAAAAAATCTGAGCTACCGGACATTTCAAGCAGGCATTATTGATTGAAGCGATTAATTTTTGCCTTTCCTGGTCGATAGACAGCCACTGCACGCATGTACACTAACGTTAACCGTCCGGTCAATGACCAGGTACCCGGGTATCTATCCAGCTTTGCAGATAGAATTTATTAACTTTTTCTTCAAAATATTGTATAACCGTCTGGATCCCCGAAATTTAAGTAGTTTGAAACCCAATTTTTGTCAAATTTTGTTATAATCAATTATTGAATAATAGTTATTAACTATCAAACTTGATACCTCCTTCGTTCGATAACCGGGCACGATATTGTTTATTACTTATGTAAAGTCAAATCACCTCAATACCTTAATTAGGTAGTCTCTTTAGTGTGTATAAGCCCGACATTCATGCATAAAACTTCAGGGGTACCCGGGTGCCTGGTTATTGAACGAAGAAGGTATCAAGTTTGATAGCTAATAACTATTATGAAATAATTTATTATAGAAACATTTGACAAAAATTGGGTTTCAAACTACTTCAATTTCGGGGATCCAGACGATTATATAGTTTTATTTTTAAAAAAGTTCACAAATTCTATCTGCAAAGCTGAAAATGGATACCCGGGTACCTGGTCATTAACCGGACAGTTCAACAAACGACGTTCGCAATTTTTTCAGGATACGCTTTATGAAATGACGGTTTGTAAGGCCACTAGTGTCAAGCCGATTGCCATTTTAGGATTCCATTTTTAATAAAAATAATTGAACACGTTTATTACCAACACTTCTCGAATAATTATTTTCTTATGATGAATATTATTATGCTTAAATGTATTGTACTCGTCTATTTTCAGATCCAAATATTATAGATACGGTGTCGACTAATCAATCCGCTAGTACCACCTTAACTTGGACGTTTTTTTAATGTACACTGTTTCAGTCACTTGTTTTTGTCTCAACGTAAATATTTTGCCGTCATGTTCGTACAATTATAATTGTCCCTCGTCACGAATCAGCCACAGATGAAACGACAGAATCTAACATAAACGGTAATATCTTCAAAATATATGCAGCTTTGGTGTCGGACACTGCGTCGGTTTTTTGAAGATACGTTTCCTTTACTACTACCCTCTATTGTACATACTGTGTTTTTTGTTTTTGAAAAAAACATTCGCGGTATTTCCTTGTATAAACTACTACTTTACAAGTAGTAGAAAATCATCCATATTTTCTTTTAAAATGTCGTCAAAAGATGTTATAGAATTCCGGTGTACGAGCTGAATCTAAGTAAAAAAGCTTGACCACACGGACTCCTCCGAACACACGCCACAGAAGTTTGCGTCATACAAATACAGCCAAACTGATGTTTTATTTTTTTTTCCAAGTATCTATTGCCTAGCGCTACAAAAATAAACCGAACATTTATTGGAATTCTTATTCAGTAATCCGCATCAAATTTTTAAAATATGATTTTCATGAATAATAAGAGTTCAAAAAATAAAAAGAATTTTTGTTGCTTTTCAATGTTAGCTACTCGAACTCAATTAGAATGTTCGTGACATTCTTAATATAGAGCGGCTGTATCCTTGTTCGAGCGATTTTTTGTTCCTCATAGCTGAGATCTGCACACTAGTTTGCACTTTGTAATATCATAGTCCCAGGGATAAACAAGTGTACGGCAAACGTTGGCAGAAACCCATTTGTTAGCAGTTGGGAGCTTAGATAAAAAGGCACGAAATTAATTTTGTGTCGGAAAGGTACATCGCAAACGGATGATAGATACAACGCTCTATCTTACAATAGGCAACGTGACAAAACTATAAATAGATGAATAGACAAAATTTACGGAGACTAACGGAAAGATAACAAATAAATCGAGTCATTCGAGGAAACGACGAAACATAAATAATGCGTAGAAAAAAATGCATTAGCGCGTAACACAATAAAATCATATTTTCGTTCAGTCGCCAATTGCAGTGTTCGCGTAGGGCCAATACAGACAAGGCACGCTTGTAACACGTGATATCGGATAATCACTTATTTATAATGAATCATTATTTCCAGTAAAGTAGCCCAATAAAGACAAAACAGAAACTACCCGGCGACACACAGCGTGCCAACAATCTGGATTTCATTTTGCCAGATCAATTTCATCCAATCCCGAATTGTTAAACGAAAATATGTTATACGGCGTCCTGTAAGATTATACATTTAAAGAAGACTTCGTTATTGCTTTTACAATTAGTGTCGCTACCGACCATCGGCTTCGTTAAGTAATGTATACGGAATAACACTTGGAAGTGAAATTGATGGATAACCGAACGTTCGCGGTGTTATTGTTGTCAACGGGTACGCTTTTCGGAACATCCGTATCATCATAACCGGAGCTATGCGTATTGGATTTATCGACGAGTCCCGTTGATACATAACTGGTAAGTCGTATCAAATCGATGGTAAATGAACAGTAACTTTTCTGTATGGGGGCATTAATCGGTAGAACCAACGGATTACCGATCGTCTAAAACATTATTCGGTCGCTGCGATAACAGGACTCTCGAGCGCTCGTACCAGCAAATATTTGCAATACGTTTGTTTTATATTGATGCTTGTACAAAACGACACGTCGCTTCCTACCAATGGCCAATAATTTTATCGAGGCTTTCCAAAAAAGTATATCGTTACGCGCGGCGCTCTTGGAGGGTGAAACGGATACCGTCCGTTGGTCGGAAAATTTGTTGTTTCGTACGGATGAATTTTGGGATTCGTTATAGTAGAAGTATCCCCTTCTATTTACGAAGAATAATTACATACGACGTTCGTATTGATTTTTCAATAGATACTAATGAGATATTCGCCAAAGGGAGCGACGCGCGATATTTTTCATCTTATTACATAAAAATTCAAGTTCTAAATATGCTCGTACCTTAAGACAGATATACATAGAAGATAAAGCTATTTTTGGGACAAGCGTAGCGCTCGTAGTTAGGAAAAGTTCGCAAAAACTCGACCGGTGTAAAATACCTTTTTGTTTTAGGTATCGAAGCCCAAACTCGACGAATAACAAACCCAAACAAAGGTATTTCATAAATAGCATAGATTTTGTCTTATCGTAAATGTAGCAAACGGTACATTTAATGTACAAATGGTGCATTTTGAGGAATCGACGTCCGTTTCCCGGAACGAAAGATACACTTTTCTAATTAAAAAATCCTACGTTAAATAACCCAAATATGAAATATATAGCAGCAATGAAATATTCCGAAGAAAAGTAGAAAGTGAGGAAGGTAGGGGGAAAAATAAAACAATTTAGTGGACAATAAGTAAAACAATGAAAAATAACGCTTAAATATTATAAGACGAATCGTTTCGATGGATTTACAAAAAAAAACAAGAAAATCTACCGGAAAATTCGATATGACTGAAAAATAAGGTGTCAATGATTATGAAATATAACATGTAGCGAAAAGTAATATTTCGATGCTTTTTAAAAATATAAAAAGAGCCCTCTCGAAATGTAAAATGAGAATAAATAGATTAGGAGGTACAATTAGACAGGGGACATGAACGAAGGAGGACCATCTATCTAAAGACCGAAACGCTCGGGGAGCTTTAAATTTAGAATCACAGCTCGGTATAGTTCGGCTTACCGGATCCTAAGTCCTCTCTGACGTGAAGCGCGCACAATACACAATGCGCGATGTCGAAGTATGGAAACATTTTCAATTTAATGACCTGATTGGCCATATCTAGGAAAGCTTCAGGATCCATCACGCTCCTGGTGTTTGAATTTTCAACACTGGTCGATACGCGAATTGCTATAGATAGCGAACACGGTGGAACACGAATTTACAATCACTCCCGGCTTCCTCGACCAACACTGGCTCGCCACCGTCCGTTTGTCGTCTGCTTTCCTCGTGTAGATTTCAAGGCAAACTCCATTATATATTATAAGATTACAATCCCCTCGTCGAAGTTGGTTGGCGATGGAGCGAACAGATGGCGACACAAAATGGATCATCGAAGCAGCGCGCGACCTACCAACCGACCTCGGAAGATAAAATACTCGCGTCGTTCGCGGATTGCTGCGTATACGTATATAACTGTACAAGGTGGCTTGTCCAAAATAAAACTGGCGCTAGCGATAGAAAGCAGGTGGGCTCGCGCAGCGAGACCCGAGCGGAATTTATTTTATCGCGGCGGGCTTTGCGATCGCTGTCTTTTAACGGGCGGGCACTCCGGCCGCTACGATCAGCGAGGCCAATTTAGTTCCAAACTCTGTCGCGTCGCTGGTAGTCGGACGACCAATTGGCTTCTATACAGGGTAATGGGATCCGGATTCGTCGTAGCAAAATTGAACCTTACTTTTCCTAGTGAAAGTTTTATAATTCGGAAGATGTAGCAATTTTTATACTTTATTGAGATTTATCCAAAATTTACCTTTGAGCGTTCGTAACTTTTTTTTTGCATTATTTTAGTAGTTTTTTAAATTATTTGTTAGTAGTCGTAAACATTTGTAACTAAAATACGTTCGAACTTCCCTCAAACTAGGGTTAAAAAATATGATAGTACGCTGAAAAAAATGCTAACAAAAATCTGTACGATTAGCCTGAATTAAATTAACTAAACCTGAAATTAAAAAAAAAATATCGTGTTTCAATAATGAATTTCAATCTAAGTTATCTATTTCCAACGGTACTAAATTTGTAAACAAAAAGATGCCGGCTTAAAAAAAAAATTCAGTAAAGGTTCGTTGAAGCGTTGCAAAGTACTTTTTGCAAATTTATGATTATGTAGATAGAAATTACGCGTTTATTTGTTATTATTATTATTCTAAAACATACTTTTACAATGTAATACAGGAAATCGGGAAAAGATATCGGGCATAAAATGCAAAAATTAATATTGAGTCGAAACGAAAGATTCTGCTCGGATCGCTACTCGCGCTTTCCGATACTCGCCGTGGGCGGTTCGTGAAAACGAACTGCTCACCTTCACAGGCAGGCAGGTGTTACTTATCCTACGAGTCGTGTTACTTACAGTATCGAGAGCTCCGCTACCGCGAAGACTCCGAAACGCTGAATTACCTGCCGCAGATCCGCGAGCAATTTTGGGAGAGACGCCGGCGGTAGGCGACACGAATGTCACGGGCAATCGTGTACGAATACGTATCCGAGTACGAGTCGGATGAATTCGTTAAATTTGCTAAATTCGGGGTATTCCATAATAGGATTCGTCCGATCTGCAATGGAAAGCTAAGCTTCAGTCGCCGTCGTTTATCGTCTCCAGTTTGTAGAACAAAATAATGGAAAAATGTACACGTAAAAAAGAAGCAATCAAGAACTTCCGATGACCGTTTTCGTTGCACGCTATTAGCACAAATGTTACACCGGGCGTGTTTCTTGGGGGAGGATCGTCATTTTCAAAACTTACCTACAATCTCCTCCTGGACGTTCTTGTCGGATCGGCCATCCAGACGATGGAATTTGAAGGAACTTTCGGAAGCTGCGATACGATCATTGAACCTTTTTGAAAGCTCCGTTTGATTAAAACGATCTATAAAATTCTTGGAAATTTAACGAATCCGTGAATCAAAGGAATTCGGCCGAAGCGCCAGCATTTTGAGGATAGAACGTTATTGGAAATAAACGGAGATAGACGAGGAAATGACTAGAAAATAATGTTAATTGTTAAATCCTTCCAAGAGGAATCGACGTAAGAAAAGCCAGGAATTGAAAAAGTCACTAAACTCTATCCCCGCGTATTTTGGAAATAACGTTTTTACAAAATCATCGATGCGGAAACCTGCCAAAGATAATTTAAAAAATATCCGATGAGCGTAGTCGAGAGTCCGGTTTCCAAAACAAACACCGACGATATCCAGCGTTTATTTGGCTCTTTGAAACCGAAATAGGCAAATGCCAATTTAGAATGCCGACGGAAAAGTCGTAAATTAAATACGATTACGGTCACGAACGAAAACGAGCTCGAAGAGGGAACTCTCAAGCGATCATATTTTTTATTATTCGTACTAGATTTTCGATACTCTCGGGAAGATTTCGTATTCTCGACTCGCGAACGATGAGCGGAGTGCGCGCCGCTGTGCGCTTTTTTTCAAGTTTTACAGAGGAAAGAACGGACCGTTCCGTTTAATGATCGACGGACCTGTCGAGGTTTCGTCAAATCAATTTCTAGAGGGAAACAACGTACAGAGATCGAACGCCGCCGCCGTTCGCACGATCCGCGGGAACTCGAACTCGCGAATAAAAAAACTTGGCGACTGTTGCGAGAAAGGAGAGGTTCAGCGGCAGGAGGAATCTCCGATGACGTCCCGTTTCCTACGTGGCCGAGCCGAACGCCCTCGGGTATCCGTCCGGTGCTGGTCAAAACGGACAAGGCCAAGGTCCAAACGCGCTCGCTGAAGTCGCGAACCAAATCGTTGACGCGATCGGGTATCGTCGCGTCACGGCCACGAGTTCGGTCGAACCGAAGGACGACTCCTCCCGGAGTCGTCCGCGGAGTTTCCAAAAGTCTCCCCGACGAGCACGGTAACTCACGAATTTCACGACCGCTCCGGCGAAAAGTTCACCAAGCCCGATCCACACGGCGGAGACAGAGGCCGGGGGAGAGGGACCGGCGGATGTGCGAGGATTACCGGAAGCTCAACGGCCGAATCGTCCCCGATTCGTATCCACAGTCGTTGATTCACGATTTATTCGAGAAGCAGGAAATCGATCTTCCCGACACTGGATTTGACAAGAGCGTACCACCGAGTACCAATGGCCCCGGACGGCAACGAGACAACGGCAATCGATCCACGGTTCGATTCGTTCGAGCGTCTTGTCGCGGCGTTCGGTCTCCCAAACGCAACACGGACGTCGTCGACGGCGCGTCGACTCGATACTCCGAGATCTGGACTTCATTTTCCGCTACACCGATGATACAGTCGTCGTATCGGAATCTCGAACCGAACGCGAATCCCAGTCGCGTACCGTCTTCGCCGGGCTGCGCGACCATGGATCGAAGATCGACACGGCCCAGCGTTACCTGGGAAAAGCGGCGGTAAAGTTTGTAGGTTTTGACACGGACGAGAACGGATACGAACCGTCCCGACGGTTCAACGAACCGCACCGTCGATACGACGAATCACTATCGCAGGTACGTTCGGCGCGCGACTCATCTTCGGGTACTGTTGAATTCGTATCTAAAAGAGTTTAAAATAACGAGAAAATACCCGTCGCGTGGACCAAAGAAGCCGTCCTAGCCTTCGACGATCGCGACGACGCTCGTCTCTTCTTTAGCTCCGACCGTCCTTACCGCAGACGCGTAGGACGTAGCCGTTGGACCCTTTCTCGAACGACGAGACCAAAATCTGGAAGTGGAAAAGTCCGTACGGCCGGGCATCGAGAACGTGACGTTCCTGCCGACGAGGCGAGAAGTTCTTTGCCCGGTCGATTGATCCGTTGGGCGTTCCGCCGACGATCGCTACCGATCAGGGGTCACGATTCGAGAGCGCGCGTTCGCCGCACCGGCGAACACTATCGGCTACAAACGTATCCGGAGCTCGCCCCGTATCGTCCGGCTTCTTGGATTTGGAACCGCGTACAAAGAGGAGTTGAAAGCTTCATCCGCCGAAATTCAGTTCGGAACAACGCTCCGAATTCCGGGTGACTTTGTCGACGCGCGACTTCCCGCAGCTCCAGACATCTGTTTATCGAGAAACGCGCGAGTTTCGAGATACACGAGTATCGAGAATTATCGCGAGCACGTGAAAATTAATCGTCCAACTCAGACTTCTCATCGCTATAAGGCCAAAGTACTCGATACCCGCACACGCGTATTTCTGTCTCTCGACGAGGTTAAGCCGCCTTACTCCGAACCTCACCGGATTAAAAAACATCTGGAAGATCGACGATACGTCATAAACGTATACGGTGACGAAGAGACCGTATCAATTCGGCGAGTAAAGCCCGCTTTACTCGTCAAAGAAGACTCGACGAACGAAACTCTGATCCGAGAAGAGGAGATCGTTTAACCTCGTCAACAGGGAACAATGGACGGACCACGGAGAACACACGCAAAGCAGAAACGCGTAAAATTCGCCGTCCGAACTCCGAAATGATTTTAGGGGGCGAGTGGACGCGGCGACTCTGTCGCCCCAAAGTTCTCCCGCTTCCTTACCGAAGGGGAGCACGTTCCGCGGCTGCAATCGGAATACCCGGTGGGACGCGTGAGGACGCGAGGGAGCTCCGTGAACTTGGCCATCCACCCGTAACTTTTCGATTGTTTCTTATTTGCAATCGTTTGTTGGCCGTTTGTGGTTGCTCGTGAAATCAATTAAAATGTTTGCACGACTGATATTTACTCGCAAACTGAGAATTGAAAATTACTGGTAAGTTAGCGGATTGACCTTCTGATTCCTTTTTCTTTTTTTAAATTGATTGTAGGTCGTTTGTGGTTGTTCGTGAGACCGTTGTTTACTCGAAAAACGAGAATTACAAGTTTCCTGCGCGTCACCGCCGCGACTACCGGTAAACGCGCGACTCCAATGAGAGGCCCCCTTTACTGTGTACTTGCGCGTGCGATTGGCAGTCGCTTGCTAACAACGGCCAATCGCATATTCGATCACAAAAAAAGAGATACTCTCAATGGGTGTAAAGAGACGCTCTTATTGGGTGAAAGTAAATAGATAGGGCGGTATTCATAGTCAGATCTCAAATCCACTCGAAGACCGTCTTCGTCAAGACAGTCTCATTCGACCACGGCGTTCTTAAGATGGCGTACATTTCA
>JAPYZI010004717.1:0-20725 GCA_030523105.1 Ophioninae sp. A BG-2022a
AAATAGACGTTGATGAATATAAATGAATGTTTTTTTTCGAGAAAATTAAAAGAGTCACCTTATTTTTTGAACGAACCTCGTACGTATATATTTATTCCGTTGTCAGAGATAGGACATCGAGGAATGGTCTAGAAGTTTGCATCATTGAAGATCAACGAAAATTATTGTTTCCGTTACTCCAATTGTTTTGGCAAATCTTCGTTGTCGAAAAGTCACGTAATCATTTTTCCATCGATCATTTGTAAAAATGTGGAATGTTCAAACCGCAAAAAAAACAGTTTGGTTAATTAAAAATTTGAGAAAAAAAACAAATGTTTGATTCAAGATGAGTTTTTATTGGATAGGAAAAACGATGCGAAATTCAAGACCATCACGATGGGTCACTGCGTTCGGAGTACGAATTCAACATACACACATACACGCGTATATGGATATTACACGCGTGTTCGTGTATACACCGTATGTTTTTTTCAAACAAATAACGAAAAAGTCTCGAGCCTGATCCGGGAACGGTACGTACCATCTAAAAACTGCAATGCTCTCTCCTCACCCGGATACCTCACGCACTTAACCGGATGTATCTCGAGTACGTTGTACATCTCGGCTAGAAAAACTACCAAATTCTGCTTCATGGACCTGAGAACAAATTTGATGCGCTTCAGATTCGAAGTTATCTACGAATCAATTCTGATTCGTTGGAATTGTCAACTGGTCACGATATTGGGTTTAATCCTACTATTAAATTTTGACAAAAAATCAAGTTTCCAGATGAAACGAGGAAACTACAATAGAATTATATTTTTAAAAGAGCTAAAGTTTGCATCGTTGGAACAAATCCATTTTTCGCTGCAATTGATCAATTAAAAACTCTTCCAAAACGGTATGTTTCAGGTATCACCGTACGTTGCTAAAAATTCCAAAGAATATATTTCCACGATATTCTTCGAATTCTTTGCAACGATTTATTCCTCAACTTCTCATTGCCAAAACACTTTGAAAACAGTATGATTCAGATATCAGAATTTGGCAAATTGGAAAAAAAGCAAGTTTATTAATAAATAAAAATTCCTTAATCAAGAACGAAAGAAACGTTGAGCGTGATTAATATCGAAGATGATTAATCGTTAGCTGCAATACCATCATCCCAAAAAAAAAAAACATTGCCGTCTCGTCCGGGTTTTTTTGATATTGAAATTAATTTTCGTATCTTACCCTCTCATATAAGTAACATCCTCGGGTTGCATGTGAAATATGGAATAGGGCAGGCATCTCATGCAAAAAGCGTGCACCAATGAGAGATTGTGGAGAGCATCCGCGACCGAGGGTCTCTTCGAAACTCTAATGTCCATCCAGTTCAATTCGCCGGGACAATAGAAAGCGACGACCGCGGCTAATCCAACACCGTCGCACAACGATTGGAAATCCTTGGCGGCTGGTAAATCGGGTAAGCGGGTTTTATCACCGGCACCCTCGTCCGATTGGACCTTGGCGATCAGCGCGTGCGAGGCGTGACTTATCCAAAGCAGAAGACCCTTCTCATGATCAGTCGGGGGTACAACGTCAGCCGTTGGATCGAAACGGCGAATCGCCGAGACCACGCGATCACCGGTCACCACTTCTTTAGCGTACAAGACCATCAGGCCTTCTATCACAGCCATATGCGCGGACTGATTGAATTACATAAGACAAAAAAGAAAAATCAGCTATGTTTATGAACCTTCACTGAAAGAGGATTGGTAATCAGGGCTGGACGGTCATTCGAAGAATTACACGGTCGAGAAATTGCGAAATTCTGGAAATTGTGAAATGTTTATAAATTGCGAAATTTTGGAAATTGTAAAATTTTGGATATTTGGAATTTTCGAAAAATATCATTCGTTCCTTTGAACAAGTCGAATCGACGAAGAAAGTCCAGTAAGTGTAGAAATGCAGATGGTCAAGTAAGGTTGAAGGTAAATTATGATTATGACAGAAATTCGAGTCAAATTTCGATCGCGTTTTTTTTTCTCAAGATCATCTCTTTTTTTAAATGGTGAATTTTAGAATGAAAATGTTTTTTTTTAACAGTTTTCATCAATATGATTTATCAATATATTTGTATCATTTAGATTTATCAAGATTGACTCAAAATTTGGATTATCTATTGGATTGGAATTAATGGAATAATTTAGTCTTTAGCGATATTTTTTTTCTTAACAGTTGTTTTTTAAAACAGTTATTAACAATAATGACATCGTCATTTTTTTCTCCAAAAATCGACAATAGTTTAGAATACATCTTTTTTTATAATTAAACCACGATAACGAAAAAAGCCTGGCTCGAGTATTGGTCGAAATGATCGATTTGAAAAAAAAAAACCCTTTTTTCATCAGGTGCCCAAAGTCGAGGGAAAAGTTGAATGATTTTGAAGTTTGCATGGTTGGGATGCAACGAAAAAATGATTTGTTTTTGTAATTGCATGTATTTCCTCAGGTTCGAATAGGTTCGAGATGCAAAATAGGTCGAACAATTTTTTAGGATTCTTTTTCATTGATCTAGTAAAAATCCATAAATTCTATAAAAAAAAGAATCTTTGCGAGCAATAATGAAAAAAATAAAATCGATGTATTCGAACGATGCAAACTTCAACCCCATAAAGTTGAGACCCTACTGTTTTAAAGTACTTTACATGTACCCTTCGATAATTAATTTTTCTAAACAACCCCAAAATGAAATAAAATCTATATAAATTCTCCCGACCATTAAATCTCGCCAAAAAAAAATCGTATATGGAATTAATTATGGTGGATTATCGGTAGTCCTAATGTCTCTGTACAAATTTTATATATCGTTGTCTATCGATATATCGTTATCTATCGATATATCGTTATCTGTCGATATATCGTTATCTATCGATATATCGTTATCTGTCGATATATCGTTATCTATCGATATATCGTTATCTATCGATATATCGTTATCTATCGATCTATCGTTATCGATCGATCTATCGTTAACTATCGATATATCGTTATCTATCGATATATCGGTCATAGAAAAAATGAGAAAAAAAATCAAATAAAAAATCGAATCGTACCATTTTAAGTGGTGAGTTCTGGATGAGCATTGTCTCCGTGAGCTGGGTGTTGTTCGGCTCGGCAACGTAGACACCCTTTCTCGCGAGTGCCTGAAGTATTCCCCAATGATTCTGATTGTGATAATTCGGGTCCGAGTAAATATTGGCCAAAGCCATGCAGTAGAGCTCGGCATTTGAGAGTGTGTGAACAATCTGCGGCTTCAGATGTTCTTGATCCTTGAGAGACAAGAGAATCGTTTTTTTTTTTTCTTTAAATTGTAAAAAATAAAATATACAATATTTGATAGCAGGGCGAAAAAGAAAGGACGACTTGGGGAGTTGGGAAACGTATATCCAGGATGGATCGATTTACGAACATTGATTGATTGATTGATTGATTGATAATGCTTAATATGCCCTAGTTAAAAAGTAATCGGGCAAAAAGTATACACAGTATATAAAAGTATACACAAAAAGTATACACATTGGAAAGAGCTTGGAAGTGAATCAGTGGAAGCACGAAAATCGTGGAAAATAGTAGATCCTAATAACGTTCGGTTGAAGCTGGCCAAATTAAAAAAGAGGGTTCCTTTGGATAACGTTGAAGTTATGGAGTTCAAGTTTGCCTCGTTGGAATGTAGCGACCTTTTTTGTCATTTAACGATCTGGATCGTTAAATGACAAATTCTAAAAAAAATATCTGCATAATTTTAGCATTTTTCTTGGCAAAAAAAATGAAAGAACACGAACAGAAAAAAAAACTAATTGAAAAACATTAATTATCGTTGTATCCCACCGATGCAAACTTCAACGTCCTTCCTTTTGGCATTCAATTTTTGCATGATGGCACGGAGTTAATTATATCATCAATACAAAATCGTAAAATTCTCGGATAATGATTATCAACTTGCACTGTCGGATCCAAATACATCGCTACATCACGACAATTCGTGACTTCGATCCTAACGTATTTCTAACGTCAATAAAAACCCATTGGAACAAATAATACAAGCTTTATACATATATTTTTTTTATTCCAATGAGAGACTGAACAGACTGCATCTATTTAAAAATAACACATCATTGAAACAATTTTTCGACATATTCAAGAACCAGAAGCACCCTTAAGAAGGGGTTAAAAATTTCAAAAATTCGTATCTCCCATGCTATCGAGATAGCCATTTTTATTATTTCGTATATTGGTAATATGAGCCAACACGAGTCTCAGAAAAAAAAACGGCTGATTTTCATTAGCCGGAACAACCCCTTAAGTAGGGGCGAATAATGAAAAAAATCTTATCTCCCAAACTGTTGAAATAATCATTGGATTTGTTGGATTTGTTGACAGAGGCAGAAAAAAGGAAACAAATGAAAATATAGGATTGAACTGGAGGATCAGGCAAGAAAACGTGTTCAGCGTGTCTTCTCGAAGTTTCTCATCCTCGGATGAAGAAAGAAGAGAACGAGCCAGGAATAACGAACCACTGGAGAGCAGTCAGAGGCCCTCGGGGTTTCCGTCATGCAAGAAACGTAAGAAAACCCAGGGATAATCACATTTCTCTCCTCGTTTTTTTTCATTTTTTATTTCCCTCTCTCTCTCTCTCTCTCTCTCTCTCTCGCTCTCGGTCAATTCCTCAAATAAGAGTAGCCCCCGCAGCTTGAGAACAGGAGTAGCAGAAAAAATCTTGCATAATGCACAGGCCTGACCACTCGGCTTGCATTAGCTCGGAAACTCTATCCCTTCGAGTCACGTTGAAGTTACAAAATGGCACAGCGTCCAGGATAACGATAAATATAAGCTGGGTGGAGGGAAGAAAATTATGAGATTGAAATTTGCAACGTTGCATCGCAAATTATTGATTATAAATTTCTCTATTTTTTTTATTTATCGAAATCGTAAGTAAAATCGATCAACAATTATACAAATCTTTATTGTCATAAACTGAAATTTAAAACTGAAACAAAAAATCTCGCCAAATAATGGATATCTAAGGAAATCAAAAAATGAGAAAAGAAATTTCATTGCGACACAATGAAAATGATTTTTTTTTAATTTTTCGATTTTTATTTTCATTGAAATCGTAAGTAAAATTCCTCAATAATTATTCCAATCTGTATTGTGATAAACTAAAATTCAAAACTGACTAAAAATATTGCCCTAAATAATGGATCTAAGGAAATCAACAAATGAGAAACGAAATTTTATCGCGTGGCAACGCAAATTATTGTATTTAAATTTTTCTATTTTTTTTTTTTTTTTCATTGAAATACTAAGTAAAATTCATCGTAAAACAAGAGATTGAAATTTGTTGTTTCAAAGAAATCGTAAGTAAAATTCTTCAATAATTATACAAATCTTTATTGTGATATCCTAAAATTCAAAACTGGCAAAAAAATATATCGGCAAATAATGGATCTGAGGAATTTGAAAAAATGGGAAAAGAAATTTAATTGCGTCGCAACGATGCGAACTTCAAGTCCATAAAAAATGCGGATATTCACCTCGCGATTCAAAGTAACACTGAGGACTTTCGTATTGGAAGTAACGATAGGCCAATGCTCGAGGATTTGACAATTAGTTTCTGTCACTAGGAAACAAAACTCTCCGATAATACACATTTTTGGTTGCTTCGATGATAAACGTTGGAGATTTGATTTATGGCTCGGATAAATGAGAGATTGTAAACGATACGAATAAACTCCGAAAGCTCGAAAAACAATAAAATCAGGGATGATTCAACCGCGAATACTTTCGCACTCCTGTCGTTTCGAAATATCGTTGTCGACTGAGCCACGGAAATTCTCCGTCGCGAAACATTGGGCTTCCGGTATAATTCGATTAATTTAATTAGATCAACATTAGGCGAAACTCGATTGCGGTTAAGTACTCCGTTCACGTGGATGCAACACGTGTGCTTACATGCCTCACAAAACTCTAAACATTCATCATCCACGTATTACTGATTAGATCGCTTCCTTTCTTTTTTTTAATTTAAATTTGAATTTTATTTATAATTATTAGGATTTTCATTAGAATGGGACTTTATTTTAAGGCATTACTGGATGAAACGTTAAGCAAAAATTTAGATTATTAAGTATACGTTTTTAGAGCTGTGAATAAATAATTAAATAATAAATCGAAGCTGAGAAATGTTAATCTCACACTTTCAACAATAATATAAAATTACATTTGATTATATTGACGTGGTGTTTGACTGAAGTTTCATCAGTTACTGTACATCTGTTCCAACTATTCATCAAAATAATAGCTCGATTTTTAAATGTAATTAACACGTTCCCATTAATTATCGATTTTTTTCGCAGTATCAATAATTACCAAAAAACGTCATTCCTACGATTAAACGAAAAAACCTCAAAAACTACGATTCCTCAGATTTTCAAAAAAACAAAATGTTCGATTTTTAATATCTATTCAGCAATGCCTTAACGAAACGAGGATTATTTATTGTTACGTATTTTCCGGTCTAAGCCAGAAAATAATTAGTTCAACGTGCACACAATGATTTTCGTCGTGGAAAATTGTTTTTCACGTCCGCTTTGATGCCTCGAAATATCAACGATGAAAGCAATGGACGAGTCTTTTTACGTGCAAAAGAATCTAAGGACAGCCTAAGGCAAATCCGCCTTCTTCGGGAGACAAGTGTGTCTATGCTCATCGCCAAAGAAAGTTGGAGCAAAATGAAAAAAAAAATCAAAAAAAAAAAAAATCCAAGCGTGGAAAACAGAAAACACGAGGTGAGGATGGACGTTTTAAAGCTCTTTCGAAGAAACGATGAAAGCGAGAGAAACGAACGCGAACGGGTCAAAGGTCGTTAAGTTTCTCACGAAAATCCTATTCGACTGATCATCTCAACAATTTATAATAATAATAATCATGTAAAATAATCGTTTTTTTTCTTAACAAATAAAAAAATGTAAAATGTTAAAATAAGAAAAAAAAGTCAAAATTTGAAAAAATATTATTTTTAATAAATGACATTTTACGAAAATAAATACTATTTTTATTCAGAGATCGAATGATTCAACGTAGGAAAAGATATTGATTTTTTTAGCCATTCACTGCATCGAATTTGGTCGTTTCAATCGAAAATTATACCAACGAATATTTTTGAAAATTTACCTCGAGATCACGGTAATAAGGCTCCCGGAGATTATCCGGCACACGATTGTTGTAAGCCTTCGATAGCAGCCATTTCACGGAGGCACGTTGCTTGGCCTGAAACACACATAGCATCGAATTACTCATTGATTCAAAAATACAAAATTCAAAGGTACGTACGATCATTTTTAATCAGAGATTAATAATTTTTTATTATTTTTTCTCTGAATATTTGAAATCTCTGATATAAATATATTAATAGAAGACATTTCAATATTCGTTCAACAATTTGTTTACGTCTGAGAGACAACGAAAACAACAAATTTACCCCGTTTCAATTGTTGAACAATTTTGTAAATTTGTCATCGTTCGATCTCACAAACTGTCCTTAATTACCGCAAATTTTTGTTCTTAATTAACGATAATTAACGATAATCGATTTTTTTTTCTTAATTAACACAATGGTCATCAAGATCACATCAGTGTCTGATGGAATCGTCCATGAGCAATATAAATTCTGAAAATGTTGAGAGTCTATCCATATCGATCTTTTTTTCTCATTCACCTTTTGCTTCCCTACCCACTTTTCCACCATCTCAATAAGCCGGCTCTCTATTCTCCGATAAAATCAAGAAATATGTACATACATAGGAAAAAGAAAACAGTTGAGAGCCTCTTGAGACTTGAAGTCTCGACGCCTCGAACTTTTGGTCGAGTATCGAGCGTGTTACATTCACTTGCACGGCAACGGTGGCTTTGTCTAAATTCTCAATTAATTCCTGCCTCTGAAAATCTCTTTCCTACGATTCATTTTTTCGTATTTTTTTTATCCCTCGTTTGGCATTTTGTACAAAAGTTTTTGTTTCTTATAATATACACAAAATTGCCTATACTAATATTACGAATAAAGTATTCAATTATTTAATAAATATTAAATACATTTTTTATAAAAAAAAGTATTATTATTATTATCGTTATTATTCTTGTCATCGTTTTTATAATCGTGGAATGTTTCTTAATTAAATAAATGAACTTTCAATTTTTTAAATCAAACTTTTATTCAATTTAAATTTTATATGAAAAAAAAAAAAACAATTATTTAATTTATTGCGAAATAATATATAAAATGGTTTTCATGTTTACACTTTTCGCAAGCATCGGAAACTTCCTTTTTTCCTAATTCGTACGAATTTGACTTTTCGTTCCTTATTAGAAATGAGCAATGAAAATCTGTGGAAAAAAATGTTCAATTTGTTTTTGAACGGTGCAAAGTTCAACCCCATAAGGAATCAATCGTCTATAACTTCAGGGAAGTTCTTTTTCAGCATTGCATTAGCTCATGAAAAATTCTGGATTGAATATCGACCCTGAAGTTCAACTCTCTCGGTGGGGTTGTAAAATTCATGACTAATTCGAGACTACATTCCCAATAGAGACGTGGATTCTATGGTGATCGGGAAGACAGGAGATTCGTGAAAAATTTAGTAAATTCTCGGAGGGGATGGAGAAAATTTGTTTTCAACGAGACGAGAAGTTGAGAAATTTCTCCTACGAATGAAAGGAATCGTAAAATCTTGCAGTCCGTAACGATGATCGTTCTTTTCGGTCGGCGACGCGACATAAATTTTTACTTACGATTTCCATGAGAACAAAAAAAATAGAGAAATTTAAAAACAATAATTATCGTTGCGTCGTTACGTTGCGAGCTTCAATGTCCATCTTATTATCCACAAATAGTCCTGCCCTCAAACGCGAATCGTCAACAACGACACATTTCCTCTTCGAAGTTGAAAAGGATTTTGCAACGCGACGGTTGACCAATCGTCCTTTAAAAAAATGCGTTAGAAATTCTCCGTGGAGTCTCCGACGCGACGAGAAAAAAAAAAGAACGCGTAAGGTATCCCAAGGATGAGAAAAGATCGCAGCTATTAAATAAAGAAGAATCGCTGTCTTTACGATCGTTTCGTTTCGCGAGACCTCGATGATGAAAAAAAAAAAAAAAACGAACTCTCAGTGAAAAACATTGCCAACGTACACAAAGTTTGATGGCACGAAACCTTCCTCATTGCGGTCTCAACTTTTTTCATACGAAGCTTCGAGCTTTTCCACTCGTCGAGCTGGCAAAGCCAAAAGGGAAACGGAAGAGGGTGAACGGTTACCGACAGCTGGATGCAAACCAAAAACTCTCAGAAATGGACAAAAACTCTCAGAAATGCCTGGAATGAAAAAGTCGAAAGAGAAATAAAGAGAGGGAAAAGAAAAGCGTGAAAAACTCAGCATGAGTGAGCGCGTGTTTGGTCCGTTTTGTTACTAGAAATAGTGATACTTTCAGCCAAATATAAAGCAGTCCATTATCAAAGCTCTTTTTGATTAATCAACTTGGAAAACTGCGAAAGAGGTATTATCTGGTGCAAACTCGAAATTAATGAAAAATTACTCGAATTAATGAATTAGTGTAAATAATTAGAATTTATTAATGAAAGAATTTGTTCTGTTGTGAGGTTAAAGTTTTGCGTTGTTGGAAAATCACGATTTTTTTTCTCTCTTTTTGTTTATTATTATTAACGAAAGCTTAAAAACAAATAAAAATACGGTAAAAAATTGAAGCTATTTCAACAACCAAAATTGGTCAAACAAATTATCGAAGAGTTTAAAAGAATGAATCTTCAGTGCGCAAAAGTGCGAACTTTAAATTCATGTTGCGGTTACTTGTCTTTAAATATTTGCGTCAAAATATAATTACAATTCTTGATTCGCTCGTTACTTCGATTAACAAAAATCGTCATTCTGCATTTCGTTTTTTTAGAAAAATCCAGAATCGTTTGCATAATTTTTGCGGTATAGGCTACTGCAAAAATGATGCAAACGATTCTGGGCTTTTACAAAAAACGAAATGCAACAACACGATTTAGATTAATTGTAAAAATAGGGCACAGAAAAAAGAAAATTCGTTACGTTCCAACAATCCAAATTTCTAGTCCATTAGCTTTTATATTTTTAGGAATACGAATAAATTTTGGATCTGAAAATAAAAACATCCAAGTATAAAAACGAAAGAATGTTCCCTCCAGATCCAACCTCGTATGATATCAACCTAATCGATTATTTTACCTCAAACTACTCTTCCACAAATTTTGTCTGCGAAGATGAAAAGTTTCGTAATTAATTCAGCCTACGAATCGAATGTGCCAAGACAGATTGTCGATAATGAATATTAGGCAAAAAAAAAGAATGATTCTTGATGGCTTCAGAATTTCAAATCCCAAGTCTTCCTAATTTGAAAAACGTGCGCAGTCGCTCATCCTGGAAACAAAAGTAGCAAAGATAAAATCGGAGTAAAAAAGGAAAAAAAAAGATAACAGAAAAATGCAAAGATAAAGGAAAAAATGTAGTTACGCTGAAAAGATACTTGGTCCAAGATTATTGGATTTCACGTCGAAATTGGCAGGCTTTGAGACTGGAAAGCGGGTCAGGCGATCGCACAGGGAACGAGTATGGAACAAGGCTTGGCACGTCTTCGAGTTCAACAAGAAAAAAGAGAAATTTTAACGTGTCTCCACATATGGTAAAACATATGAGTACAGACGTCAATGTGTGTCTTTAAATAACGGATTTCACCCTACTCCATGGGCCACTAAACAAACCCAAACAAACCCAAACAATATTCATTATAAAAACAAAATAATAAATATCGAGAGGATAACTGTGTAGAAATAAATATATAATAAATTTGGAACAATAACTTTTGTTCAAAGATGTTCAAAATATATTTCGTATTTTCCGAAAAGCAATCAAAATATCCCCAGTGTAAACGGTCATCTTTTTCGCCTATCTTCAATTACCAAAAACAGTGAAATCCTTTTATACAACATATTTCATTTCAGTAAATTTAATATAATTGTATTAAATAAATAAAAATATTAAAAAAAAATTGTTATAAAAGTTTGAATGGTAAACATTAATTCATACATTTAAATTATCTTCTTATTATCGATAATTAAAAAAAAACTCTACTTCAGAATTTCATAATTAACCGCAGAACCTGTTTTCCCAGAAACGATCGTGTTGAATCCATGCATTTGCAAATACTAAATTATTTAATGAAAAATTGTAAAATAATTGATGCATTATTATTTTACGAAAAAAAAAAATTCTTCAAATGTTCAAGAATCTTTGCGTTTTTTTAAATCACTATCCAATAATACCTCAAGGCCATCAATATTGTGAATTTACAATAATTAACAAAAATAATTTCGTTATTTTTATATTGCAAAATAAATCGCCAGGAACAAAATTTGATATTAAATTCAACAACAAATTTTGGCTGTTAAAATGTTATTTTATACCAGACGCAACATTTGAATAGAAATTTCTGTGTTTGCAAGTATCATCGAAGTGACGCAACACGAGAGTCCTCAAATTGCGTAAAAATTATGCCGCGCGAAAGATACGAGTAAAACTCTTCAGCGATATTTTCGAAGAGGAAAAAAACGCTTGAAGAGAAAAAGGAAACGATGACTCTCGTGGGAAAGGTAACTCTTGGTCCACATTCTCGAATATACGTCGACGAGATTTCGAAAAGTCGTCGACGTCGAGTGCAATTTTCCGGCATATTAAGCACTCCCTGGCGTCCCGGATGAGTCTTGAATTACCGTCACGTTTCGTTTTCGGTAATGTACGACTCGAGGAAAATTTACAAAAAATCATTCGAAAATTGTTCACCATGAAAAATGGAACGATCATCCAATTGACTTCGTATCTGCAAGCGATCTAATCTGCAAGCGATTTAAGAGGGAGCCAAAAGAAAATTCAAGACGTACGTTGTATGCAAAGCACTCGTGTCGTTGTCGTTAACGTTTATATTTGTTGATGACGTCACCGTCTCGTGTGTTACAAACTCGTCAGAGGAAAGATAACGCATTGACGGTACTGTATGCATATCGATAGATCCCGATGTTTCTCTCGCTCTCGCATGAATGAATCGAAGACCCGTTACGCCCAATCGAAGCTCGTAATACGTTTATCATTCGTCGTTGTTTATTATTATGAGTAGTACAATGATAGGGCGTACGATGTATGGCGCATTCCACTCGTCAAATGGCACGATTACTGGCACCCATATTTATGCATCCAATTTGTTGGGTGCATAAAAATGTCCAAAAAGTATTTTTAAAAAGTTTTTTTCATTTTCCCAGTCTAATTTTGTACTTTCGGCAGAAACTCGGGCATATTCGTAATCAGCAGAAAATTTCCGATTAAACAGAATCTTTTAAGAGTTTTAAAACGGGGAAAAAAAATTTCGACTTACCCCGGCCACTTTTCCAGAATCTTGAAAATCACGAAATTTCAAAAGGTCGTCGAGTGAGCTCTTTATATGCTATGGAGATTCATTTGGAGGGTTTGGAAAAGCTTTTTGCCTGACTTGAATAATGGCGTTGGATTCGTATCGATATCTCGTATAGTTTTCCCGGAAAGTCCACTTGAAAAATCGCAAAAAAAGAGGCAAAGGGGTATGTATGGAAAAGAAGAGATTGAGTGCAAAGTGGAGTACCAAATTCCAAAGAAAAAGAAGTTATGCATGATTTAGTGAAAAAACTTTTTTCCCCCAAAAATCGAAAAAAAATGTTGGATTTGTAATATTTTTTTTATTGGCCCATTTCGATGTAATGTTATCCCCTGAGTACGAATCGACCATTCATTTTCCCCAAAACCCAAAATTTCCATGAAGAAATTGTAAAAAAACTTCTAAAATCCCGATTTTTTTGCTGTGTGCAGTGCTTTCGACGAAAATTCCAAAAATCTCAAAAATCACGAAATTTCAAAAGGTCGTAGGCTGACATTTTTTAAAAATTAAATAAATTTAATTTTTATTTATTTGAAATCTGTATTTCATATTTAATGCGGATACATTTGTTTAAAACACATTGTCGTTGCATCTGAACGATGAAAACTTCAACGTCGTAAACGATTTTTGGCTAGTAATTACTAAAATATTACTTTTGCAAAAGTCTAGTATTTTTTTTTTTTAGCCGCAAGCAGTCGCTGACATCTTCGTCGCTGTATATAGGACTCGGTAATGCTTTATTCTATAAAAAGACACGCTGTCATCAACGAGCACGCGCACCACGTGATCGGGAGGGAGGGAAAGAGGGCGCAGACGATTGTGTTCGCCGCGGGTTATGGCATCGTCAAGACCCAGAACGCTTTGAAAAATCAACGCGACGAATTCCTGGCAACAATTCGAAAGCCAACCCACGACACAATTTTAATGAAAATAACCATTTTTTTTTTAATCGTCTATAAAATAATCGATAAAAATCCGTTCCACTTGAACAAATCGTTGGTCGATCGTAATCTACGCGATTTCACGCAGTGAGAGGATCGAGAAACGATCGTCATGAAACTCGAAGGAGAAAGGACGCAATTAGGCACACTCGTGAAAATCGATTTGAACAAAGACGTTCATTGAACTAGGAAATTGTTTCACGTAACGATCATTCTAAAAGTGAAACGTGGATGTAAATGGGCTTTCTTTAATTTAATGTTATTAATGGAATTTGATTAATAATTACATTAAGTTATTAATTTTATGAAATATAATTTATTTTATTTATTATACATATAATTCAATATTCATTTTATTTAATATTATATTATTTATACAATCGGTTGGACAGTCAAAAACATCGAAAAAATCATATTGCATTCTGCATTTCTAGAATGCAATTAAAAACATTTTTCTAATGAGGTCGAAGCCTGCATCGTTGCTATGAAACTAAATATATAGAATTTCGATTACATATTTACATTATTATCCAGAATATTTTTTTATTTTTTATTCTCATTATTTATATTTTTCAAATTTCTTGGTGTGAATCTACCAAAAAAATATTGATAAAAATCAACAGAAAAAAATTATTTCCATTAGGTTGCTAACTTGTCCGTAATTTTTTTCCTTATTTACCAAAGTGATTTCCGTAACGTTGCTAACTTCACCGTAATTTTTTTCCTTCAGAGTAATCATCAACTCCAAAAAAACTCAATTCGTCGAGAGAAATAACTTATGATTAAGGACCACAACATCATTATCCAATTTTTAGGATTCCAGTCTAAAAAAAAAAACGTTTCAATAAGTACTGATAAAAAAAAAACCAAAAAAAGACTTCGAAGTCACAACGAAAGTAATCAACCAAAAAAGGGATTTTCATTCCATTTCAACGTTACAACCTTCAACCTTCAAGCCCCTCCCCCTTTTTCCCATTCCACCTTCTTTCCTTTTTTCAATTTCTCGTGCCTCAAAAGATCGCGTACGAAACCATATGTCATATTGAATTCCTCAGAGCTGATATTTCGGAGCTGTTACTTTCTCGATGTACCGTCGCTCGGAAAATCCGATTCCGGTGGGAAAAGAGTCGATGCTTGTTTTTTTTTTTAATGTATACGAAGTATGTCCGAGCGTGTGTATGTGCGCCGCGTTATGCGTGGCACACTCCGTCGAGAGACTCAGCCAAGGTAATTTTGCGTAACGATAATTATCAGCACAAGTTATGTGCGGCTCTGACAGCGTAGTGTTACAATACGCGTTTGTGACTATGGTATAACCGCGTTTTACGATGAGCGGGTATTTGAACGTGAGCGCTTCGAGACGAATCCCGGCCACGGACGGTGCGCCCACGACAATGCCACTCGTTTATATATCTCTATAGAAGCTCTTTTACAAGCGAAAGGGCAGAGTGAGAAAAACATTTTTTTTGCCCCCCTCCCTTAACCCGAAGAAATGCATCGTCTGTGCCAAGGGAATGAGATTGTGTGGGGGGAGAAGGAGGGGGGGGGGGCACATTGCATTTTTAAAAAAAGCTTATCGCGAACTCGCCTCTGTATTTAACGGGAGTAACGCGCCGAGACAGATCGCACCGCTCGTTTCAGATAAGAGTTGTAACATTACAGAATTGTCCCATTCATACGAACACCTTGCCGGCTTCGACCAAGAACCGAAGAATTCTTGACCGTTCTACAGTACAATTGCGATTTGACGGGGAAAAAAAAACAAAAGATTTATGAAATTGAAAAAAGCGATGTAAAATTATTCGCAAACGAAAATTATTGTTTTCAAATTTGTCTATTTTCTTGATTTTTTAATTGATGAAAGCTTTAAAAAAATTGATATACGCAACGTAAAAATTGATATACGCAACGTAAAATTATTCGCAAATGAATATTATTGTTTTCAAATTTCTCTATATTTTTTTTCATTGTAATCGTAATAGAAATGCCTGAATAATAATTATACAAATCTTTATTGTGATAATTTGTAATTCAAAACTGAACAAAAGAGTATTTCGCCGACTAATGGATCTAAGGAAATAAAAAAATGAGATAAGAAACGTCATTGCGTCGGGACTTATTTATTTAAAAAAATTTAGTAATAGATTATTATTGATCGTAATGGGAATTCTCAATTGATTTGTTTGTTTGGGTTTCATTATTTTAATCTATCGTTATTTGTATTAGAATTTGTTTATTAAATTTATCAGTATTGATGTATTCATCACTGTATTGTTTATCAATTTTTTAATTTAGTTACTAATTAAAGGATCAACAAAAATAATTCATTCATTCAAAATTATTCAACGTCATCGATATTTTCGTTACATCTCATATAAAAAAAAATGAATAATTATTCTTTGCAGATTTTTCGTAATCGCTAAATAATGATTAAAAAAAAAACGTTTTTGTGGATTTTCACGATTAACTGTACCGGATAATTATATAAAAAGCTGAAAAAAAAAAACAATTATTTTCGTTGGATCCCAACCCAGGAAACTCGAACGTCATTGACCTTTCTTGAACTCGGGTATCGGTGAGTTTCCCAAAATAAAGAGCTTTTAAATTACATTTCTACAGTCGTAGAGGTCGGGAACATCCCTGCGGCCTTCTTTTGACCTCATAAAGTCCCGAGGTCTTGGCCTCGTTAAGGCAGTGCCGGATCGTTAGGATTTTTCACGACTTTCTCCGTGGTGCCCGATCACCCGGTTAAACGATGTTTAATCGTTGTAAATAAAACTGGTTGGCGAGAAAACGATCTGAGAGAAAGACAGAGAGAGAGAGAGAGAGAGAGAAAGAGAGCGAAAAAGAGTGATTGATTTATGGTTTATATGGTTTGGAATAATCTTTAAGGCGTTGATCTACGGAATAAAAAAAAATAATTGAACTTCAATATGAAATTAACTTTAAAATTAACTATTAAAATAAAAATTAATTAATAAAGATAACACATAATAATTATGTGTATATACATATATACACATATATATATATATAAATGGAAATAAAAATACAAACAAAAAAAATAAAAACAAATGCAAAAACAAAAAAAAACAGAAATAAACCGAAAAAAAAGCAAACCAAAAAAACTCGAAAAACAAAAAATGCAAATAAAAATACAAACACAAAAAAATAAAAACAAACCGAAAAACAAAAAAAAACAAATCCAAAAACAAAAAAACAAACCCAAACCCAAAAACAAAAAAACAAACCCAAACCCAAAAACAAAAAGAAAATATAACAGCGGGAGAGAAAAAGAGAGGAAGAGCGATACAGATAACTCATACTGTTATCTCGTACCTCTACCATCCGAGAGATGCTGGTCGTTAGAATCGCTGAAAGATTCCATAAATATCGATTTCCAGATACCGACAAGTTGTAAATTTCACAAGCATTCGTGATTAGAAATGAAAAATGGCTTTTCCACGTCCCTTCCACCAATCGAGGCCCCACACTCTTGGCCGATATCTTTCTCTCTCGTAGAAGTACGTCGACAGCTCCTACCATAGCAGACAGCTCAGAGCCGTCGCTTTCACGAAATAATTCTCGCGCGAGTCGAAAAGCCTCAGCGAGGAAAATACGTCAGCAAAGTTGGGCTCGGTGGACGATGATTCGCTTACACCAGGAAGTTAAGAGGTTCGTCGACGATCTTACGCTTTCGACCTGAGTAGTAGTAGGTCGCTGGGTCGTACGACTTTGAGGCTCGAGGAAAGTGGAGGGGAGGAACGCGATGCGACATCAAGAAACAGAGAAAAAGGATGGGAGAAGGATGGAAGGGGGGGGCGGGAAAGAGAAAGGACCATTCATGTGCACGTTAATGTCTGAAACGTATACAGGGTGTCCCACGGTGGAATGTCATCCTTGAAATGAATCGGGGGTAAAATATGGCTCCCGGATTAACCCCTGAATTATCATTATTTTTTTAACAGCATTCAATCAAACGCGTCAATTTTCAATTATTTACTTTTCCTTGAATGATCAATTTTCAATTATTTACTCTTCCTTGAACGATTAATTTTCAATTATTTACTTTTTCTAGAACCATTCATTTTCAATTTTGTTATTCTCACTGTTATCGAAAATCATATTTGCTGTGGCGAATTAAAGTACGACGACGGATTAAAAAATAAACAGGCTCCAACGTACATCAGTGAAAGTCGTGGCTTATCTGAAAGTACATTTATATGCCCTCAGGACAACGAGTTATGGCCCCATTATCGAAGTGTTTCGGCCACTGTTAAATTCGTTTTTGAATTTTTGTGGCATTTCAATTTTGTGATCAAATAACGAGTTAACGTTTCAAATAAATATTGCTAATTAATTAAAATACGATTTTGCAAACTTGGAATCAACTTAAGAGTGGAAAAAATGCTTGAAGATGATTAACGTATCATCGAACGAACCAAAGAGTTTCTAAAAAGTTATATTATTAATTTAAATAAAAAATATTTAAAAAAAACGATATTGATAAACAACGGTAAAATATAATTACAGAGGGATCCCTGATGATTTTTGATACAGATGCTCGTCTTTTGTACGTTGCAATCGGTAAAAAACGAATACCAGCAAAATGTCCAATGCAGAGAGAACGCGGAGTAATCGATACGTGCACGGGAGCAAAAAAAAAAGTGCGCATTCTGTCACATAACGATTGGAAAGTGAGCTCGGTATCCCCGGACTGCGTCGAGAGTCGCTCTGGATGCTCCATTATAAAAAAGACCTCGAGAGAGGGCTTTCACGTCAGAAGAAAAAAAATCAATGTCGTCTGGAGGCTCGACCCTTCCATTGTCGGTCTGCGGAGTCTGAGATTGCGAGAAGTTACGCAGGTCTCTATCCCGTGATAAATAATGCACTTTTCGATGCTCAATTCAGAATCAGAAAAAGTTACGAAAATCTTGCGTTCTTAAGTTTTTCGACGTAACTCAATTTATTTGACAGAAGGGTGTACAACTTTATTATTTATATTTTATAGTTGATAATAAAAATAAGCAATTTTAAACTTAAAACGCAAACAAACCCAAACATTTGGATTTAATGTAGTTTTTTTTGGTTGATAATGAAAATAAAAAATTTACAACCCAAAAAAATGCAAACATTTGGATTTAATGTTTTTTTTTTTGGTTGATAATGAAAATAAACATTCTAAATAAAAAATTTAGAACCCCAACAAACCCAAACATTTGAATTCAATGTTTTTTTTTGTTGATAATGAAAATAAGAAATTTAGAACCCAAACAAACCCAAACATTTCGATTTAATGTATTTGTTTTTTTGTTAATAATGAAAATAAGAAATTCAAAACAATATTTAATTGCATTCTAACAATGCAAGCTTGAAACCATTAAAAAAAAACATCCGATTTTGATAAAACACATTTAAGGATTTACAAAAAAAAAAGATGAAAAATGAATCGTGCACGCTTTTGTCAGACAGACTGAAAATAAAATAAATTTCGGACCAATTGTGCCATATTATTCTTCTATAAATTATTGATCCGTCTTTTATCAAGGACGTGAGGGGAGCTCCGAATAAATGCTTCCGTCAGAAGTTCGTAACGATGTGGGCAAATGAATCTTCGATGCGAGTGCTGCACCCAGCTCAAACGTAGCTCAAGGATAAATACCAGAATTTTTATCACGTGGGCAAGGACCGTGCAATTCTTCATCGATTCATAAGAGTGATTTTTTTACCATGACGTTCAACATTTAACAATTCATCATCCAAATTCAACAATTTTTTATTTCTTATTTTTCGTCTCATCATTTAAATACAATTATTCAACATTTTTTCGAAATGTCTGAAGATCTGGATATTTCAAAAGATACAAAGAAAAAACTATGTGAATCGGATACAAACGAGTACGAAAATTTGATCGATTTCCCTAACAGAAATTAGCGAAAAAAAATTAATGAATTTTCTTTGCGTTCCCACGATAAAAACTGGTCTCTTCTTTTTTGGTATTTTTTTCTTATTTTTCGTTTTAAGAGAATCAGCCGTTAGGGTTAAATAAATTGAATGTAAAAAAACAACATGATCTGGACAAAATAACGAAAACCTCACATCTGGATCGTTGTTGAAAAAAAGTCTGCTAAATCCATTTGCAAAAAGGAATCGAAAGAATCAGGATTTTGGCTTGCAACTGCCTATCTGCATGGACGTGAAAGCTGTCCGGAAAGTCCAGTTACCCCGATGGAATTTCCAGTCGAGATAAGCGACCCAATTTCCTGGATAACTGATGTTAAAAATCTTAAAAGTGCATACGTTATTTCGTTATCTTTGATAAGATAATTTATCATCGAAAAATTTGCAAACGATTTTAACTACAATTTCTCTTTTCGAAGTTCATCGAAAACGTTCGATGAATTTTCATATTTTCGAATTAAATTTAATAACTTCAACATGACGAAGTTTAAATTTGACTTATTGAAACGGATATCACAATCGTAATACCTGTCATTCGAATTTGAATTTGAAATAATTGAATTTGACAAATCTGGTTGCTGGTTCGGGACAGTTTTTGTTTATTGAATTGAATTTTTGTTTCATTTAAATCATAAGTAAAATTCTTCAATAATTATACAAATCTTTATCGTGATAACCTAGAATTAAAAAAAAAAACTATTCCGCCAAATAATCGATCTAAGGAACCAATAAAATGAGAAAAGAAATTTCATTGCGTCGCAACGATCCGAACTTCAACTCCATGAATCGAAATCAATTTGCGAATATGATTTCATTCGAAAAACTCGTTGGTGTTTTTTAAGTATTTCGAAGAGAACGAAAAGATGAGGAAATTCGAGTCCATTGACCGCTTCGGCGCTGCAGTAACGACGAGGCGGGAACTACTTTCGAACTCGGATACGACTGCGTCTCGAAGTAGCTCTAGGTCAGTTACCTGGCTTCACATCCCCGGCCGGAAATTTATATTTGAGCTGATGCGCCAGTGTTGCATCGCAAACTCAACGCTTCGAACTTCGCTAATCAGGCTTCGAAAAGTTTTCATAATCCTCCAGATCGTTCGCTACAAATAATATTTTCGGGTAACCCTCGGAATTTGTTGGAGAGTAAATCGGTGTGATCGGCGATTTGTTCGCTATCGAATAAACGATAGTGAACACCTGCTCGCGCATCGTTGCTCGTTCGCGATGTTTTTGACGAAAAAAGAACAGCGTAATAATACCTCAGCTACCGTATTCACCGGACTTGCCACCCCAGCGACGTTTTTT
>JAPYZI010004718.1:0-17993 GCA_030523105.1 Ophioninae sp. A BG-2022a
GAAAGTCCACTTGAAAAATCGGAAAAAAAGAGGCAAAGGGGTATGTATGGAAAAATTTGCAAAAATCGATGGTCCAACTTTAAAATTCTGCAAAAAATCCGAAAATTATCGGATTTTAATTATTAAAAAAGCATTTTGAAGAGAAAATCATAACAAAAAGATTGAGCGCAAAGTGGAGTCCCAAATCCCGAAGGGAAGAAAGTTATCCATGATTTAGTAAAAAAACTTATTTTGTCCAAAAATCCAAAAAAATTTTGGATTTTTAATATTTTTTTTATTGGTCCATTTTGATGTAACTTTATCCCCTGAGCACGAATCTACCATTCATTTCCCCCAGGACCCAAAATTTTCATGAAAATATTGTAAAAAACTTCTAAAACCACGATTTTTTTTCCTGTGTGCAGTGCTTTCGACGAAAAGTCGATGATATTCGTAATCAGCTGAAAGTGTTCGATTGGATAGACCCTTAAAACTATTTCAGAATCGAAATTATAATGACAAAGAAAAAAAATCATTTAAATCGTTTGTTATCAATAAGCTGGACGAAGATAACACAAAAGAGAACCCAAACGAACCCTTTGATGAGAAGGGGATCGAAATAAATGGCACGGATAAGCGAGACCGAGTTTTTTTTCGAGTCATGGAAAAAATGGAGCATGAAAAATTTGGGGAAAATCGAAGCGAAGAAAGAGCACAACTGCGTGCACGGTTCAGCGATCCGGCGAGAAATGGCGTAATCTTGGGTCGTTAGTTACCACAATGAATTTCGCTCGGCGTGTACACCCCCGCAACTCCTTGAACTGTTTAAGTGGTCATGCGAATCTCTCTATACGAAACACAAAGTGCTCTCGACGTCGGCTGCAGTCGAGCACTCGAGGCCCCCTTGAAACCCCCACTTACGTCTTTTATTCCCCCGAGGAATTGTGGATTCAATTATTTTCGAATGTCCATCGATTTTTCGGAGAATACCCTGGCCTAGGTAAAATTCATAAAAGCGGCGTCACCGCTGAAAAAAATGTTTACCAACGCTTGGATGGGTGACCGCTCATTACTGGGCTGCGCACTGATAACCAAAAGAAAGCTTTTCCAATAACGAACATGACAGGATTTTACTAAATATTCGAAGGGCTATTTTGGTACGACTTATCCCCAGTTTCCCTGTGCCCTTCTACCAGTGCAATTACTCCTTATAATTAGTAGATAATTTGAATAATCCTTCTTAACCTTTAAAATATTAATCAGTGTAATAACAATTCAGTATTGTTCGTAATAATGGATTAAGTAATATCAATTTATCGTTTTTAAACAATATGCAATGTAAACATTAATAATACGAAACTTTCTGACTTTGGCATCAGACCATGGCCAATATAGGTTTTTGGGGTCGGTGAAACCGAATCTGAAGTGCTTTCAATCCCATTGAGAAAGGGTTTTGCCATAACTCTATAATCAATGCTATAATGGGACTAATAATTCTATAATTATAGAATTATTTCAGATTACGAGAAAAACCTGACGCAATGGAGTTAAATAGACTCCAAAGATTGTTTTTCTTTATAGATGGTTCTTTAATTATTGATTATGTTTTATAATAATTTCCATAAATTAAATTATAAAATTGTTATTAATAATAACGTAAAAAATAATGAGCAGAGCATCACAGATAAATTTCAACGAGACTTATCTGTTAAGACTGTGATATCTAGGCCAATGATGCATTTCCGAGGCATCCAACGAATGGTAGAAAATAAGCTGACCAAACGAGGAACCGCGTCTTATTCAACGAGCCAAAATAATGGCCGAGCGGTGAAACGGCACATGTTCATTATTACTGGGAGCCACGAGAGTTCCTTCTCGCTGGTGATACGGTGGGTTGACCGGTCTCCCATATAGTCGGGTCGATGCCAACGAGATCTTGCAACACACCCTTAACGTCCGATCCGAGGTGGGGCGAGCACCCGTATCTCACGCAAATGCCACCATTAACCATCGTTACTTCCATGACGGAAAATCCCGAAAAAAAATAATGACACGTACATTTCGAAATGTAACTACCTGAGCCAGGCAATCGAGACTAAGAATCTCTGGGATTGCATGTGCCAAGAGTGACGCAAAAAAATTGCTGTCTTCCCCAGGAAAAGGGGCAAAAAGTACGAAATTATTGTTCGCGAAAGTGTCGAGGTAGAATTGCAATTTATTCTTCTGTGATTTCAGTACTCTCGTAATCAGATGTAACATTAATTTTTCATGAATTTTCACGAGTTTTGTTCATTTTTTATCGAACAAGTGATACTCTAAGTTAACTCCCAAAGCCTCTGGTATACGATTCAATCCAATTGTTTTCAAATTTACGAAAACGTAAAGAATTTCTTTGGGTTTCGGAAAGGCTGAACAATTTTCCAAAAAATCTAGGTTTTTAGAAAACGTTCCAGCCTTCCAACCCCAGCCATTCGATTTAGCCCGAAGCTTGCCCAATAGCCTATTTGATTTTGTTTGGGTTTAAGAAAGGCTCGCAAATTATCAAAAATCTCTAGGTTTTTAGAAAACCTTCCAGCCTTCGAACCCTAGGCGGTCCAATATTATGCCAAAGTTTGGCCAATCGCTAGGATTTCATAACGAGATGCGTCGTGTCTAGATTGGGAAAGATCTGCAGGACTATCGTGTGTCCCCGATCCTCGTTGCGCACGGTTATCAATGATAAGGTTATAAAATGATCGTGTGTCATGCGGTGGCGCGTAATGCGATACAACGGCAAAGCCGGCCCTCGGATTCGCTTTCTAAACATTGCATCATACGGCTGTGTAATAACGACGATGTGTGCCTAATGGGTAGGTTCGGTTGGGGTTTCGGTGTAGTCCGGAGCGACGATAATAATCTCGAATCTTGTATGGATATATGGGACATGTGGTCAGCGAAATTAGGTAGGTCGATGAGCGCATATGTGTCACGGTTAGAAGATGGCTTCGTATTTCAGGTAAACACAATAGAGGCGGTCCGACCAGGTGAATGCCGGTAATGGAATGATGCAAAGTGGACAAATCTCATGAAGAAGGACGGACAATGGTATCAATGTGATCAACGTTGATCATACGAGAACGAGAAGGTATTAACGTTGGATGGCAATGCGAAGTAATAACGATGGCATCATCAATGATATCCAGGTGGTCCATTATGAAAGCAACGTACGAGTTATGTATGTAGGATAGCTGATTTTTATGACAGGCCCAAGGGTCAAATCGGGTGTTTGGTCGCTGGAATAATCAATGGCAGTTTGGATGACATTGTTCAATGTACCAACATGACCTACGGGGGTCGAGTCACCAATCGTTGGATCAACAATTCGTATTTCATTATCCACCGGCCAATGTACTCGGTAGTTTGCGTCATTACGATTGGCAATATCAATCTCATCGGTCGTTTGTAGTTGGTAATGAAAAAGACAAAGCTTCCGGGTATTGACGCGGATATTTGGAGCACAGGGATCATAGAATTCTAAACAAAGTGCGGGTGTGCACTTTCAATACCCTGAAAGTAGGACCTCAAAGAGTGGATATTGGATGCCGGATAATCGTCATGTCGCATTCCTGAAAACGATATCTGTTTACGGAACATCAAGGAATTTCGGAAATCAAAACTTCGCGAAAGCGAGAACCTAGCGAGGAGATAAAGCGAAGTTGGCTCGACGATTTTACGGCTAAGCGTGTATCGTCGTGCCAACAACATGGCTGAACAACTTCAAGTTCCGAAACGTTAAAAGGGTCCGGTGTGCTACCGGCGTTTATGTAGGTTACTAGAGTCCTCTTCCTGGAATCGCGACCACGAGAGCACACCGCGAATTAACCGAATTATCTTTATTGGATTGCACGGAGGACGGCTACACAGGAGACTCACCCGGGACTCGCGATATTAGCGCTCTAATTACATTCTGGAAACTTGCTTTTGCCTGGTGCCCGCGACGAGTACCTCCGGGCGTTGTAAAGCGGCGACAAACGGCTCTTACGTAGATGAAAGAAGGCTGCGCTCAGTCATTCCAATGTATAGATACGGTGTTGCAAAACTCGCCGTCTAACTTTGCGGGATCCGACAGATCGTAAAATTTCGAAGCGAAAAGTCCGCAGCGGTTTTTTTCTCCGATCCACCGTTCAGGAAATAGGGATCGATCAATCGACGGGTACTCGTAGCGCCGGAGCCACCCCACCGCGGCTGGAAACAGGCGTGGCGCGCCCCTCCCCACTTTCGCGCGCGGCCCGGCCAGCCGACCCGATTGGCTGACATTAGTTGATTAATATCTAAGCAACGGTGCGTCGTAGAGAAAAATGAGTGAGGACTTTTCTCTTCAGAATTTCACGCTCTACCCACTCCGTGATGGTAAAACTAGTACTTTCATCACACGGTGTATAATGAATTGCATTTGGCCGTGTGTGCATAGGCATACTCGTATACGCGCTGCATACCCGTGTACCAAGATCCCGTGGGTGGGCCGTACCCACCGGTGCACCGCACCGAGAGGAAAAGTTTATCTCATGTGGCTAGCAGTTCCGCTTTCCGCTCGTACATAAGGTATTCTATCCTATCTACACACGCGGGCTCGCACATAGACTCTCGAGTCTCTACTTATATAGTGGAAAATACTCGTCAGGGCGCCGTACAATGGCATTTCGAACCAGCATCAGGGGCACCCAACTGTCGCGCTTGTGTAATGGATGAGACTCGGAAATGTCTTCTGCACTGGAATTCAATTTGCCTTGTTACGTGATCAGGGCCAATGTGTGGGTGCGCGTTCCCTACTCTCTTGGGGTTATATTTCGGATCTCTTCAGCAGACCATACGTCTAGTTAGAGTCGTCGTTCATTCCCATTCATTTTTCACAACATCGAACGAACCCCGAATATCATCGGACAGAGCTATTGGAGATGAAAAGGGTATCAATAATGGCCCATAAATGTGACCCAGGACCTTTTGGAAAGCCGAACGTTTCGGCAATCCATGGTAGACGGACTTTTCACAACCTCCATTTGTCTTAATGCATAATTCAGGTTGCGGTTGTTTTCCCTCTCCCACGCAACAACATTTCAAATAGGTTCTGGCGGATGCGCCCATGAAAAGCTGAGACGTCGGGACTCGACGTGGGTCGAAGCCTCGTTCTGTCCTGTTTACGCCACTCAACGTATCAAACATTTATCCCTCAAATTGCACTCTTTCAGCCAGCAGGCAGGGCGCGACTGTCGGTCGTAAAAATATTTTTTTTGACAATCGAGAGCAAGAGAACCATTGAAGCAAATTGGATTCGATTTACAGAGGTTGAAAAAGACATTTGCACACTTCTTTTTTTCCAATTTTACATAATAGTTTTTTGTGTTTTCCCATTTTGTAAACAAGTGACATGTATGTTTAAGGAGACCTCGTACGACCTTACTATCGTTGGATACGCACAGTTTTTTTTACAGTTTCCCTATGCCCTCCTGCAACATTCCAAAATGCTATTGGAAAGTGGAAAAAGTGGAAACAAGGCGCCCTTTTGGACAAAAGTTGAGTCAAAAGGGTAAATCCTAAGGAAAAGAAAGGTCACGGAGCATCATGAAAAAAAGCATTACAGGCATTGTTCGCTGATGTTTTTTTCAAGATGCAGTCTTTATCATTCACCGTTCGTGTATCTTTTCTTTTGTTTTTTTTTTTACTTTGTAAGCTACGAGACGAAGTTCTTCAACAGTTGAAAAGTGGCTTCTCCTCAGGTATCGCGATACCGCTTCAACCGCTGTTCTTTCAAACGCCCTTCCATAAGTTTATTCTCTTTTTTTTCTTTAGTCCGAAGGAAGATGTCTGACAGGTTGAGAGTCGCCTAGCGGTGACCCGAGTAAACTCCATCGAAGGCGCTTTCCCGACAGTTCCGCTGAAAACTTTTTCTCAAACACTTGTGGAACGCCCTCTGCCATCCGGCGTTTCAACGAGGATCGGATGTCCCTCGTTTCGCTCGACTCGTGCCCTACGTGCATCATTCTACCATACTCCCTGTCACCATTCTTATTTCGCGATCTTCCCACCGTTGATCGAGCGGCAACGAATTTCCGAGGACGTTATTCCGCTATTTATTCGCAACTTTCGTGACGTATTTCTCGAACGAAAGATAGCCTCCCCACCTCGTACTTCTCTCCGCGAACTTTCGAACTTTCGTCTTCGCTCCATCTCCTCCCTGGAATCTTCCAGACCCAAGCCACTCCCCTTAAAATTTCCATGCAAATTTCATCTCTCACCCGAAATTATCATTTTTCAAAATTCGCTGGAATTGCCAATCTGTTTATTCAAGCGGTTTAAAATTGTTCCTTCATTGATGAGGCTTGGTTTAAACAAATTTAAAATACGAACAAATAAAATGGATGTGTTACGAAAAAACGAGATTTAAATAAGTTATAAATAATTCATTATTAGGTAATCATAAAAGCAAACAAACCCAAACAGAAAAAGGAACAAATAATTTATTATTTGGTCATCGTGATCATCGTTCACTTTTTAGTAGACCTTTTTGAAAATAGGGTTTTCCGTTATCGATCTTTTCCTTTTTCATTTTTTTGGCTTAGAAAATTTTCAGCAAGTTGACAGCCTCGAATAAGAATTTGATTTTTTCGGAATTAAAAAACATTGAAAAAGTGGCCGTGTGTAAAAAAAAGATTAGGTCTGATAGAAGAAAATTAGCATTCCTTTTTGGAGGGGAGATGAATCGCCACTGAGGAGGATTTCGAAGTTCGTTGGTATCCACGAGCCCCAGATGACGTTATTTGCAAGTCCAGAGGGATTCCCAACGGCGCTTGGGAGTAGATCGAGGCCCGTTTGGGTTTTAAATTTCGGTGAAGCTTCGAGGACCCCGGAGAATAATTTCGACCGCAACGAGGTATCCGGAGTGATAAATCTTGAAGAACGGTCAAGATCGTTCTCCGGAAGACGGGGAGTGGAGGGAAAGAGGATTGGCATTGTGCGGTCTCTCTGTACACAGCTCGGCAGGAGCGTTCGGTGTTTATGAGTATGGATGAGGGAGCTGAAGTTGAACGGTTCGAGGGAATAAATCGATAAAGCTATTTTATATCCTGTGTGATACTGGAAATGGAATTGGCCCATCGGACGAAACTTTCGACCCCTTGTTCTTTCGAGAACACTTAAGGGGGATAAAGGTAAATACACTTTCCCGATTATAGAGTTTTCATACACGTCTCTTCATTCTCGGTTATTGAGAGCATCCGCGATTCCACCTCTCCGCAAAGAAGTTTTTTTTCGTAAGTCGATCAATACTCGGATGGGTGACGGCTGGGATACAAACCGAGTTGGGAATCGGGCGTGGCAGTTTACGGTAATGAACGTCTCGAAAAGTCGGTGAAGATATAGCCCATAGGAACACTGTTTTCGTCAGTTTCCCTGTGCCCTCCTGTAGCTCCGATTTATCAGTTCAATGCCGCGCAAAAGAAGAGGTCGAAGTGCACGAACGAACGATTGTAAAAAATCGTTTGAAATTACACATCTCCGGTCGGAAGTCTCATAAATCCCGTGAAATTTTTCGTCCTCGTAATTCACAAATCGCTCATTCAAATTCGCGAGTGGAGGTGGACAAAAGAGAGTAATGGATGTTCGCGAAGGGAACTATGATTCGAGTAATTAAAACGTTTAAAGTTCCAGTTCGAAATTAGGTTTTCCCTAGTATAATGCAGGCATTCGAGAGTCACACGACGAGAATTAACAGCTGGACGATCCGTCATGCCGCGACAAAGAGTCCTCGCTCTTCTATATACGTCCTTCATAATTAATTTCTTCCCAAGGGGGCTACGTATTTAACTTTGAAGAAAAAAAAATCGTACTCGTTAACCGCTCTCAGTGACGTCCCTCGAATGATACCCGTCGTCCGTTACGTTCTTGGAATATCTCTCTGTGAATTTCGTAATGCAATCCGACGAGGATGCGTTTCACTGAAAAGAGGACATTTATTATACCAAAATAGACTAATAAATCTCAATACTTTAATCTCAAATTAATTCCGTTCATTACCCGTGAGTAAAAGTTCCGAGGTAACTCGTTCCAACTGAGAAAACCAATTTGCGGAGCGAGATTTTCTTTCGGTACTTTATAACGAACTGAAATCATTTTTTTTTTAATGGCTATGTCTCTTCAATAACGTGGTATTTTTGTCGCGGTGATCTCATCGTACGTGTCCACCACTCTGGTACGTTTCATGTTTTCGCTAATTAGATTCCCATGAAAAGTTCACTTTTTCGCCTAGGGAATCAATTCTTGCTGGACTATTAAGAAATTTAATTAACTATTACAGTACTCTTTTATTTTTAATGGGGCAAAACTATCTCGTAAATAATTCGCTGCTATTTTTTATTCATATTTATTTGACTCGATGCATCATAACCTTCCAGTCGTATTTTTTGGTTTGTTTGAATCTCTTTTTGGAAAATTATTCGATCGATTTGTGAAGAATTTTATAAAAATAAATGATTGTATTAATAAATAAATTAAATATTAAATAATGAATTAATGAGTGATTAAATGAATAAATAAATAAGCGAGTAAATTATTTAAAAAATGACCAAACGAACGAATTCATTAATTCATTAATCAAAGACTAAGTAGTAAATGAATAAATGAATAAATTATTCGATCGACTAGTGTACACATATATATATATATATACATATATATGCATAATGATTTATTAATTTATGGAGCTGCGAACTCCGATGATCCGTTCACCAGTGTCAGCTTTGTATAAATTATCTATGAAAATTATGAACGACCACTAAACAATATTACGAAAAGGTATACCAACTTTTCACGCAGCACCAAGAATTATCGTTAATTATTTTCTTGCGTGTCCACACGTTAATTATGTATGCGCTTGCGAACGCTTATTATCCTTCTAATCGTAACAGAGCCTCGTGTGCGCTGAATCGCCCTAATAATACAACTCGCATAAGCCACGAGGTGCGAAAATTCTCGGATGCAAAACTTCATGTATTTTGTTTCGAACGCAATTATCCAAATTGCGCGCAATACAATTTCATAATTCACGAGGTAATACGAGTACGTTTTATACACGTATGACGCCTTTCGTACGTTATCTTAAAATTGAGTTCAATCCTCAAAAACATAACTATGAAACAAAAATCCTTAAGAAGAATATCGTCAAGGGAAAAACGCGTCAGGAAAAAATAAACGAGGAAAAAACTCATCAGGAGAAAATCATCGAGGAAACGACTCGTCAGGAAAAAATCGTTAAGAAAAAAAACTCATCAAGAAAAAACTTACCAGGAAAAAGACGTCAAGGAAAAAACACATCAGGAAAAAATCATCAAGAGAGAAAAAAACGTCAAGAAAAAATCAAGGAAACAATTACCAAAGAAAAAACTCGTTAGGGAGAAATCCTCAAGGAAAAAAATTCATCAGTAAAAAATCATCCAAGAAATATTCGCGTCAGGAAAAATTCTTCAAGGAAACAGAACTCGTCAGAAAAAAAACATGAAAGAAAAAAACTCATCGGAAGAAAACCCTCAAGAAGAAACTCATAAAAAAAACCCTCAAGATTTTCATGAGAAAAAATTGTCAATAAAAACGACCGAAAAAAGCCTCAAGAGACAAAAAGAAGCTAATTAGAAAAAAAATTGCCAAAAATAGACATTTGATACTCGTGAGGATGAATATCGTTGAAATTGGCTGAGATTGAAAAAGTCATACGGAGCTGGTCCTTTTTCATGAGAGGGCCAATAATTTCCGTAGGGAAAGTAGGATCCTTGACGGTTTTTGAGCCGCTCGGTAAAAAAAGTGTGATACCTTTGGGCACTTCCGATACCGGTTACGAAAGTGCGCGGATGGAAAAGTACAAGCTGCGGAGGTGGAGGTGGGAAGGGAGAGGGCGCGGGAAAGGACCGAGCATAAAAAGGGCCGCTGAGTTCAGCGACCTCTTGTCGAGGGAGAATGAGTCAGCCGGACGATTAAGTATGCACGTATGGTACCCATAAACCGCCTTCCGTTCGTCCTCTACCTCTCCGGCTCTCGTGTACCGGAAAATGTCACAAAACGTGTAATTTTCAGGGCTCTGTATAATCCTGAAATAAAAGCATATTTTTTAAAATCCCATAGTCATTGTTTTCCGAAAGAAAAAAACTTTTTTGTTAATCTTGTCTTTTTTTAATTTTTTCGACTTTATGATAAACTTATTATTTTTTAATATTTTCTAAGATGAAACAAAAATTGCAAAAATATTAAAAAAATCAATAAAAATTAGCAAAAGAAACAAAATAAATTAGCAAAATAATTATCGAATTTAACACACGATGGCATATAAAAATTATCATTTTCTAAATATGTATAATTAAACATATTACAAAAAAATATAAAAAGTTAAACAAACAATGAAAGTAAAAATATCGAAAATTCAGGTTTCCTTGAGGTGCTGAGTTTCCTTGATTTGCCGCGTGGAAATCCTTAAAGGACGCGACGTTTGTCCCTCGCAATCAACTGTTCCAGGTGTCCCAGTATGAGTGAAAACCATGGTGAAGTTCAACAGTCTCTTCATTCGTAGGACGCAAACAATATCCGGCTAATCGCTACTTGACACTCCACGCCACGTTTGCACGTATTGGCTCGATGCCAAGCCGATTTAACGTCCCAGGCGTCTATCAAAGTCGGTCGTAGTCGAGACGTTATAAAAGGCACTTTCCACTTATCGGGTATGGATACAGGTAGCTGGGAAATGGCCTTTCGTCCTGGCACACATTCCAAGGCCACCAAACCTTTTTTTCATTCATCACCAAGTCATTGTGAAATTAAATGGTGCATGGAAATCTAAATCAATTCAGTGGAAATTTATCCCTGTACTTTTCTAGTGTGAGCAATTTTCGGAAATCAAAATGAATATTTTTCGGCGTCAAGTTAAGACTTCCGGTTGTAAATTATACGTATCATTATGTAAAAGAATATCTAGTCGAACCTAGAAAAAATTCGGTGAAAATACAGCCAGCGGATGCTCTGTAATCCTCAGTTTCCCTGTGCCCTCCTGGTGACAATTTTTATTTTTTTCGTTTAGTCCGCAGGGTCTCTTTTTATCAGTGACCCCGTGCCCTTCCGGTCGCCATCTTGTCTATTTCATTTAGCCTCCCAGCACATTTTTATCCTCCATTTCCCTGTGCCCTCCTGATAATTTTTTTTTGTTCATCCCGAAAATTTTTTAGCACTTTCACCATCCGCATCATCTGGTTGGTACAAAAAACCTTGAGCGATCTCATGATCAGCACGTACGTGTTCGCACGACCTTAAGGGAGTTACACAGGGATGAGAACAAAGGGGCCATTCTCGAAGGCGACCGGATCATCCCTCGCGCACTTCCCTCTTCCTTCCTTTGGCCTTTACAGGGTCTTCAGGCGTCTCTTTCTCGGCGGCTATCACAGGCTATGTAGCTCGTTATCGTAGATTCGGTGGAAACGCTCGTTCCACGTTCCGGCTTATTATTCGATTGTTCGAGTTCCATTATATTCGGTTCATTGTCCGTCAAAAGAATTTGGGATTCTCCGACTTGTTCGGGAGCCCGGTATTATCGAGACGCAAATTATTTTTCACCGATAATATTAATGGCCTTTGATTCTCAGCGAGCGTTTGTCCCGGGCGAGTGAATAAACGAGGGGCTTAATATCCAGCCGTAATACGGAGGTCTGATTTCCATATCACTCGAATATTACTCTTCCCACGTTTCTCCGAAAAGAAAAGGTTACTGCTCGATGAGCAATCCGCTAATTATTCCCTAGGCTCCGAATGGAAATATCATTTGTTCAATCTTATCAACACCCGGGTTGTTCCCTCGACCATTACCAGAAAAAGTTCTCAAGAAGAACCTAATCGATAAAGAAACCTTCAAGAAAAAGCTCATCGGAAAATCCTCTAAGAAAGAAAGATCTTATCGGGAAAAGCATACTCAAAAAACTGTACATTGACAAAATTATCCTCAAGGAGAATCAGACGATACAAAAAAAAAAAAAACTTCAAGAAAAACATCAGAAGAAATCATCAACGAAATCAACAAGAACTCATAAAAAAAAAAACCTTCAAGAACCCTCAATAAGAAAGAAAAGTTTCAACGAACTCTCAGCAAACAAAAAACACTCAAGAAAACGTCATCAGAAAAAAGTTATCCTTCCGGACAACCTCATTGTACAAAACTCCTTAAAACCTAATGGAAAAAATCCGTTACGGAACACCACTGCCAAGCAAACCCAAGCAAACCCAAACAAAGCCAAAACGACTAGCTTGTTGGGAAAGTGAGTATATTTTCCAGGAGTTTCCACTTTTCACGCTTGCACGTTCCAGAGAATGGCCCCACGAAATTCCAGCGGATAATTCACGAGGCCCAGAGAAGAAAAAGAAAAGCCAGTTTGCGCATGCGCGTGCGCAAACTGAGCGAGAGCACGCGGTGCATTGTTACGCAACGTTACGTAGTGACTGCGAAGTAGATCATAAGGTATCGGGAAAAGAGACCTGGATGATGTGCTCGGACGAGTAACGAGGGTAAGTGCACTCATGCTCTTCCTCGGTATTCGCGGCCTCGATAGTAACGCCACGTTGAATACGTACGTACCATGTGCGAGAGCGGACGAACTAAAAAAAAAAAAAAAAAAAAAAAAAAAAAAAATCCCAACCCCCCTCCACGGCCCCAGAAAACTTTTCGTGGCGTACCGCACTGCACGTTATATTCGAAAAACGATTCGCTCTGCGTCGACCATTTATTACATCGTGCCATATAAAATATTCAAAATGTACATTTTTCGCCGGGTGTGCACGTTGGGCACGTGGAAAAACTGATTTATTACCGAATACTTCCGGAAAATGCGATACATATTTCAACTTTTCAATTTTCGCGTGAACGCACTTGTACTCACCAGCGTATTCACGTATCGAAGTCGAAAACGGAATTTCAATTTTATCCTGTACCGTCTAATTTTAATATCATTTTTTCGACGTACAAATTTCATTATTTCCAATAATAAGAGCCAGAGTATTTTCAGTATAAATGTCATTTTTAATATTGGTGAACTTATGGGTCAAATGTCGAAATAATTTAAAGCGAATGTTGGTACAGTTGTGGAGTATTTGTCACGGTGGAATGAAAACCCTATTCGAGATTTCCAGGGTTTCCAAAATCCCCAGGAATTCCCAGTGACCCCCCGGCCCCCCCAGTGATTCCCAGTGATCAGATAAACGTTCGGGGTTGATCACATTGAGTTTAGTATTCATCGCTGTATGACAAAAAATATTACCCCAGATCCCCAGTGATTTCTAGACTCCCCAGGGATCCCCCAAACTTCCAAACCCTCTAGTAATGCCTTCATGACCACCCTCAGTAAGCTCTCGATAACCAGTTATCGACTTTTTAAAAAATGTCGATCCAATCGTGTCAACAATTTGTTAATTTTCAGTTATTATTTCCCAAGAAAAATGGTTAGTTCAACTGCAGTCGCAAATCTCCGCTTTTTGGATCGTAAATTTTTCGTCTGTGAAAAAAAAAGGTCTATTTGTCGATTCCAGACCCAGTGAATCATAGACCCTTCCAAGGGACGAGTCGATTCACGGAGAGTATAAATGGGTGGTCGAATTTACCTGCGGCGCCATTTTCCGGTCTCCGAAGTGGTTTTTTTTTTTTTTTAATCCATCTCTCGTCTCCGATCATTGTGCAGTCTCTTTGTCCAGCTTGGACGAAAGAATAAAAGACTTTTGTACGTTGGTCTCCTCACTCGATTCTTTAAGAATCGGGAGGGCAGACGACGACCAGGTACAGGTCGGATCCTCTCGAACGCTGTCGATTCTTCTCCGAGACCGATCCTCTTTATCAACTTTCTACTCCCCTGTCCGTCTCTCGAGCAATATCTTTCGAATATCTCGAGTCAACCGAGTCTCGTACACTCGGATCGATAAAGGTTGGTGGGCTCTTCCTCACCCCTCGTCTCACCGCCCTCTCTCACTGTCTCTCCTTCCCACTCCCTCTCTCTCACTCTTTTACTCCGTCTATACCTATCTTTCCTTCTATCCTTAACCCAAATGCGTCCGACCGTCACAAGAGCAATATGAGGGAGATTCGCCCGCACTACGCAGGTGCAGCACAGACGCAACAGCCATCGCTGGTCTACGTGTACGTAGGTGTATCTACCTATATAAGTACAAAAAAAAAGAAAAACAAACCTTTTTTCACTCTTAAGACAAAGGAAAGATTTTTTTTGCATCACCCTGTACAAATACATCGACAAAACAGGTCGAGCTTCAATATTTTTTTCTGACGAGAGTTTTTATGCTATGAAGTTGAGTTTTTACACACGCTCGGTGCACACACTTACCGAGCTCTAGATATTTTCTCATTCAAAAATCTCGATAAACAATCGCGCTATAATTGTTTAAACAAAAAGTGTCATCGACGCTGCACGACTAAGTACGGTCAAAATTAATCGTATTCAACCGAGGCGAACCAATTACTGAAAATAATAAAAAATTAACACAAAATTCACTTATTCATTTCCTAATATCCCCCTCCCCCTCCATCCTCTATACTTTCGATCCCACCTTACAAACGAATTTTTCCACTTTCCTGGGGAGCCCTGGGATACTTTTCTCACACATCCCTTCATCCCTTCTCTTTCACGCGGTGAACGGTTCATAACGCTTTACCCCTCACTCTCCTGCCTCCAACTCTACATCACCCCAAACATATCCGACGGGAAACTCGGGGCGGTGATAATTTTTCCCCCCCTCTTTATTTTCAACTCGCGAGCTTCTGGAAGTTTGTCCTAATGGAATTTATATTGGATGGATGGATATATCGCGTGGCCATTTCGATCGCATAGCTCGCCTCGTTTCATTCGAACCATATCGCAATGGTATATGCGAGGTTTGGAAGTGGCGGAAGGGCGGAGGAAGGGGGGGGGGGGGGGGGCGATTGGTCCTGGCAGTTGTACCACGAGGCTGCACACACCCAATCGATCGCACGTAAGGCCACGAGAGAGCCTGCTGGAAATCGTCGTCTGCCAGAGGACCGATAGCAGAAGAATCCTTCGATGCTTCGTCCTTGTACAGGCTGATTCAAAAAAAGATTTCCAAAAAATTTAAACATTGCTGAAAATCGTACTGGATTTTTCGGATATACAAATACCAGTATTTATATGAAAAAATGTCTTTTTTTAAGAACTTGTATATATTGAATTTAAAGAAATTCGATATAGCTGAAAATCATTGATCATTCCATTTTTTTTTTATTAGGAAAATGTAGAAAGATGGATTAACGATATGAAATAATTATTTAATTTATCAGACGAATAGATAAATCATAGAATCCATTATTATAATTATTTATTTATTAAACGCTCGGACGAGTTTCCGCGAGACGGCCTGTATAAGTTTTCCTTCAGGGCTCATAATGGTACACACAATCGCTCGCGGTGCGGCTCCCGTTCGAGATCCGTATTATCAGAAGCAATAACTTCGTGATTGGTTCTCGCGCGCACCATCGGGCCCGGAAGTTGTAATTAGGCACACGTTTTGTACTTCGCTCTCTCGTGAATTGTTGATAATTCCTTCCGTGTGACGTCACCAGCACATTTTCCTTTAACTCGGATTTTCCATTCAGGATTTCCGTGTTATTTTTTGTTCAGTTATTTATTAATTTAGTTATTTTCTATTTAATTCATTATTTAATATCTTGCTACGTTTAATTATTTATTTATTTATTCATCCATTCGTAGTTTATTGAACTTGTCAATTAAAAAAAATAATAAAAAACGATCGTCAGATATAGTCTCCATAATTACGTCGAATTACTTCACAATTTTTATAACAACAATTTATCATTAACAAAAAAGCAAGCAAAAAATGTAATAAAAATTAAATATCAAATAAAAAATGAAATATATTAAATATTACATTTATCAACCGTATAAAAACAGCCTCTTATGTTTCAAAAAAAAATCTTTTTTTTATTAAATTAATAAATCAGTATCATTACCCATTTTTATACATTTGATTTTATACTACCATAACTATAATATGTAATTATAAATTTAAAAAACGTTTATTATTATTATTCTTAGTATCACATACTATTAATATTATTATATAAAAATGTCCATGAGTATATTTGTATTATCTATATATATATACACACACACACGCACACGCACATATTATATATCAATATCAATAAATCGAATAAAAAATCTAATTGACATTATACATATACATGTACGTATAAATGCGTGGCAAAAGAGTAAATAATGAACTGACGTTAAAGCCCGCCTCAATCCGCTCATCCTTTGTGTCAGTTTTTGCTACGTCACTCACGCCTCGCTTCCGAGTTTTGTCTCTGGTTGACTGCAGTTGTATGAGGCACGCGAGGGACCGCTAAAGAAGTGCGGTGATGCGAGGTGGATGGAACAATACTTCATAGCTGTTTATAAACACCCACACATATATATATATATATATATATATATTTATATATATATATATACGTAGACGTATGGCGAGTGCTGGAAAACGGAAGAGGGTAACTCGGACCATTTAACGCGCAAAGTCATTTGCGACACTTTTTGTCCCGGTAGTTGACGCACATGTATGGTCGATGCGTTTAGAAATCCGTTTCCGTACAGCTGAGTTGATTCATGCTTGAGTACAGATCACTATTACTAGTACTCGTGTACGTTTAGTTTATAATAATAATAATAATAATAATAATAATAATAATAAAATTGGACAGGATAGAATTCATTTTAATAAATTATTTCGTTACGTTTATTGTTTATTCTTATTAACTCAAAATTCATTTCGGAATTTTTGGAACGTATCATTGTTTAATTAGAATTAAATTAGTTATTATTTTATTTACAATTACAATGATCGTTTATTTGGAATAGTTATAATGATTTAATTACTATTAAATAATTAATGATAATAAATTCATAATTTATTTTGTTTTATAGTTATTTCTTATTCAAGTATAAATTTTTACCTACGTTATACATACTTTTTTGGAAATAAAAATCGTACCGGATTCTAACCGGACCACTAATCTTCATTAAAAATTGTTTCTGGCTTATTTAATTACGATAGAATAATTAGTTGTTTTATTTACAGCAGCAACGATTTATTAAAAATAACTACAATTATTGAATTACAATGAAATAATTAATAATAATTAATTAATCATATATTTTATTTTATAATTATTTTCTACACGAATACAATATTTTTTTCTGTAAACGGCAAGCTTTTACCTTCGAGAAACTCGTATTGAAAAAACTTTTCCATCATTTTTATCTACGCTATATTAAAAAAAAAAATCGTCCTGAATTCTAACTGGATCACCAACCTTCATCAAACGTCCGTTTTGGTTTGACCTCTGATTTAATCGGTAGTTGATTTGAAAACTGGACTTTCAGTTTCCAGTTGCTGATGACCGTCCTCTGTGACCCAACGTTTGGGCCATGATGGAATGTTGAAAAAAACGAAAAAAAAAAACTAAAAAAATGAAGAACAAAGAAAGACAACGAAATTATAGAAACGAGGGAGTTCGAACGGATGCGCGATGCAGGGTTTGCGACTCCGCCATGCGCGGCAACGAGACGCTTCCAGCTGTCTCCCTTTCTCTCTCTTTCTCTCTTTCCATCGTGGTCTCGCGTGTACAGTCCTGGTAGTTTTACCGGCATGCAGGATGTCGAGCGAAAAGACCTTGACGGGAGACACTGACCCGTGACTTCGTAATACAAACTCTCGTTGCCAAGCTACGAATCTGGTTTCGCTAACGTGTTTTTCCATGCATCCAGTCCAGGCTAACGACTAGCCAGGCTAATCACGAGGGTTATAGACTAGCCCTGATACCTCATTCCCAATTGTAGCCTTCTCGAGCCAATCTCATGAGGCAATTATCCAGCAGAGCCATGGCAATTTCTAGCAAATCTCGTTTGGGTTTGTTTGGGTTT
>JAPYZI010004719.1:0-13565 GCA_030523105.1 Ophioninae sp. A BG-2022a
AATCGCAAAAAAAGAGGCAAAGGGGTATGTATGGAAAAATTTTCAAAAATCGATGGTCCAACTTTGAAATTCTGCCAAAAATCGAAAAATCATCGGATTCTAATGATTAAAAAAGCATTTTAAATAGAAAATCATAACGAAGAGATCGAGCACAGAGTGGAGTGCCAAATACCAAAGGGAAAAAAGTTATCGACGATTTAGTGAAGAAATGTTTTTTGCCCAAAAATCGAAAAAAAATTTTGATTTTTAATATTTTTTTTATAGGTCCCTTACGATGTAATTTGAGCCCCTGAACACGAATCTACCATTCATTTCCCCAAAAACCCAAAATTTCTATGAAAAAATCGTTAAAAACACCTTCAAACACGTTTTTCTTTGCTTCGTTCCATTCTTTCGACAAAAATTCTATGATATTCGTAATCAGCATAAAATTTCCGATGAAATAAGCCCTTTTAAGAGTTCAAGAATGGGAAAAAAATGAAAAAAACGTCGGAAAAATAGTCTACAAAAGGTTTTTCGCATTTTCCCAGTCTAATTTTCCACTTTCGGCAAAAACTCGGGCATAATCGTAATCAGTGGAAAATTTCCGATCATATACACCCTTTTAATACTTAAAAAACGGAAAAAAAATTTTTTTCGTCCTTCCGGGCCGCTTTTCCAAAATCTCAAAAATCATGATATTTCCAAAGGCTGTAGGATGACCTTCTCGTATGCTATGGGGATACATTTGGTGGGTGTGGAAAAGGTTTTTGCCTAACTTAGATAATGGCGTTGGATTCGTATCGATATCTCTCATAGTTTTCCCAGAAAGTCCACTTGAAAAATCGCTTAAAAAAACGCAAAGGGGTATGTATGGAAAAATTTGCAAAAATCGATGGTCCAACTTTGAAATTCCGCCAAAATTCGAAAAATCATCGGATTTTAATGATTAAAAAAGCATTTTGAAGAGAAAGTCATAACGAAGAGATTGAGCGCAAAGTGGACTACCAAATCCTAAAGGGAAAAAAGTTATCCATGATTTAGTGAAAAAAGGTATTTTCCCCAAAAATCGAAAATTTTTTTGGATTTTTAATATTTTTTTTATTGGTCCATTTCGATGTAATTTGATCCCCTGAACACAAATCTGCCATTAATTTCCCCCAAAACCCAAAATTTCTATGAAAAAATCATAAAATACTTCTAAAAAGGGTGCTTTCGACGGTGTTTTCGACGAAATTACGATTATATTCGAAATATTAATAATAATCCAGAGGTTGATCCGGGTACCGTACATACATGCTTGTATCAATCAACTCAGAATTTCTCCCCCAACCCTCAATTTCACGGATGATGTTTCCTCGTGGGACACCCTGTATATCTCATATCAACGATTCGTTAAAAAAAGCCGATTCCTCAAATGGCAGAGGCGCTAACTTTGCGGCAATCCGTCATATTAGCTGGTCGCTCGTGACGCCGCCAGGCGGCAGTTTGGATCGCAGAATATTTGTCTTCAAGGCGCTCATAAAAACTGTCCTTCCATGTACGTCTGACTTCGTTGCTTATTCGACGAGAAAACGTCGACTTTTCGAAACTGTATTCCGAGAGCAACCAGAGTTCCGGGAAATGCATTTTTCCGTGAAGAGAATGTTTAGCTTGCTTAAAGGCACCATCGTAAATGTTGATTTAAAGAAACATTTGATTGAATTTAATTGTTATAAGAACGAATTTGAATAAGACGCCGAAATTTTGTATCCAAATATTGATTTCGATAATAAAAATTTGATTTCTTCATCTTTTTCTGCATTTTATATTTTACGGCAGCGAGGTGGAATTGCGCCCTCTACAGCCTCCCCCCAACGCCCGCGATATCGCGGGCAACCAAAACTCGGAGAAAAATGTATAGTCAATTTTCATGAGTGTTTCTTTGACAATATTTATCCGACGATAAAAAGTAATAAGGACATTATCAAAGAATCTTCCAGGGACAACTAGAATTGCATAAAAAATTGATTTATCAAAGATAAATTTCTTTCGTTTCTAACCTGTAGTCATAAAGATACGAAGAAATCGGAAATACAAAAATTGGAAAAAAGTGAGAAGTCGAGATAAAGTCACTAGACAAACTAACTCTCTTCAAGCGACTAGATTTTGAAATCGCCGAGGTTAGGTTCGCCTCGAATTCGGTCCTAACCAAAGTTTTCTCGTGTTACTGCAAAATTTGACTGAAAGATGGGATCCGGTTGTCTCTCGTGGCGTTAAAGTACAAAAAGTGTTGCCTATTCGCCGTTCAAGGGTGAACATCGAATCAGGAGATGTTTCGGACCGGGATCGTCCCGACATCGGTGCATCGGCGATGTTTTTTCACAAATTTTTTCAAAGCTTTGACCAAAGTATGCGTACTCCCGAATTCCTCCATTTTCGCAAAACAATGAAAATTTCCTTTAATGGAAATTTGAATGTGATTCGAGTAGCCTGCGGAGCGCGAGAGAAGACTCGTAGATGGTCCTTTCGGAAAATACGAAGCCGCCAGACCATGGGACGTTTCCGAGAGACTGGACGTGCCGTCGTATATTCCTAAGCCATCTTACAGCCTGAACGGCGTTCCAACCGCACCTCCTGATACAGTAGAAATAAAAAACGCTGATCAGATCGAATGTATGCGCCACAGTTGTATGCTGGCTAAACGAATATTGAGGCAAATCAGGCCCCTCGTCAGGGTAAGGATTGATGCTTCGGCTTCATCCTAAGTTTGTTTGGGTTTGGGAAAATATTGAATGTAACATCACTCACGCCTTGTTAAAGCCAGGAGTGACTACTGATTGGTTGGACCGGCAAGCGCACGAAGCGATCATTAGCAACGGAGCTTATCCTAGCCCGCTCAATTATCGCGGATTCCCAAAGTCCATTTGTACCAGCGTGAACAACGTGGCGTGTCACGGAATTCCTGACAACCGACCTCTTCAGGATGGGGATATTCTGAACATCGACGTGACGGTAAATTTTTAAGCTACCCAAGATTGTTAAGATTGGCAACGTAAGCCGCATAAAACTTCTGTTTTGTCGAGTTGGAATTTTGTCAATCTATTTTCTGATTGTTTTAAATGTGCTTCTATTGGAAAGCGTTAGGACTACCACCATTGTTTTGAATACATTTGAAACATTATAGTTCCGAGATGCGTTCAAACCCAAATAAACCCGAATTCAAATAAGCACATTTGAAATATTAGAATTCTGCTATGTATTAAAAGAAATAGAATTTTACACGAATCCTTGTCGTAAAGCTTCATGAAAATGCAGGACTGATTGATCGACCATCAAAAATTTCGCTACGATACCATTAATTGTATCAATAAAAATATGGACCCTTCCGATTAGCCATAATGCAAACATTGCCTTTCCATATCTTGTACTCGACACAACGATCATTCGTTACTCACAGGTTTATCAGAACGGCTATCATGGCGATTGCTCTGAAATGTTCAGCGTCGGTAAAATCGACAAGGAGGCTAAACGCCTCTTGTACGTTACCGAATTATGTCTGGACAAGGCAATAGGAATTTGTCGATCTGGTGAGAAGTTTTGCAACATCGGCAGCATCGTCGAGGAAACAGCGAAGGCGCACAATTTCACAATAATCCCAGTATTTTTGGGGCACGGTCTTGGCAGCTATTTTCATGGGCCACCCGATATCTATCACGTTGGTAAGGAACTTTCGATTTTAATCGCACGTTGCAGTGGATATCGTCAATATTAAGGCAGGAAGACCTTTCACAAATTTGATAAAATCGATTTCTTTTTCTCCATAAATTGTTTGTGCCGAGTAAACAAAGTTATGTTTTTTCCAACTGCCGGAGTGATTACGTCAAAACTATTCCACCTATTTCGATGAAATTTGTCAAACATCTTCCTTACATCAGCAGTTTGTTGGTGAACCTCAATATTATTTTGAATTCCAAAAATAAAACCTAGAAATTGGCATGAAAAAAGTATATACTTTTTTTCAAACAATTATAATACGAAACAAAACATATTTAAAGATCCAAATTTCTATGTGCACCCCTTCCATGAAAAAAAAATTATAAGAAAACCATCATTTTCGTGCTTGTTTATGGTCTTCCCGCCTTAAGACTCCTTTGTATTTTTTGCTATCAATATTCTTTGCAGCGAATGACTACGAGGGTTCGATGCGTCCAGGCATGACTTTTACTATCGAGCCAGTAGTGACGCAGGGCAGCGAAGAGGTTACGCTACTGGAAGATGGATGGACCGTCGTGACCAACGATGACGCTAGAACCGCTCAAATCGAACACACGATACTCATAACCGATGACGGCTGCGACGTTCTTACCTGTTGAGCGGGATAAGCATCGAAAAAGGTGGAAAACTGAAGTTAGAAAAAAGATTGAAAAACTCGTTTTCGCGTTAGCGAAGAAATTTTTATTGAAAATTTATCGTTGACGATACGCAATCACCAAGACGATTGATTTATAATTGTTAAACCGAGGAATAAGAATGTTAGAATAAAGACCGATTATTTCACTTCTCGAGAATCGCGATCTCCCAATTACTGTCCAGAGATATGGGTCCTTTGATTTCTACCCCACGTTCCTTCGTTATGATTCCCACGTGGTACTGAAAAAAAAAACAAAATATTCATGTATCGCAAATTTTGAAGTTTCGTCTTTAAAAATATCTTTTTATAGATAGCCCCAACATTGCTCTGAAAAATATTATATTAACGAATTATTTATTCATTTAATATATATCGCTTGATAATCGGATGCAACGATAATTGGTTTTTTAACATTATTTATTTTTCAGCATCAACTAAAATGTTTTCTTAATACTTTCTTGTATTTCGGATTTATGAATCTATGGCGAGAATGATAAAAAGTATGTAAGTTATTTTAAAAGGTCATGTCTGACCTAAAATTCGACTCTTTTTCGAATCATTCGTTGGGTCCTATTCATTGAAACGTGATCAATAAAAAATCATTCAAGAATCTTGTTGGATCTGTTCCTTTTTGAATATCATCAAAAACCTTTTCTTGTACTTTAAAGTATCAGACTCCGAATTAGAATGAATGAAAATCCGTAAACTATCTTCGAAACACAACAGAGTTACATTATTTAAGAATCGAAAATAAAATACCTTGGGGAAAGACCTTGCATCCCTGTAGTAGAGTACTTGCATAGCTTTGTACAGCAAATCGAGGGCTTGTTCCTGGGTCATTTCAGGATTGTCCTCGACAGCCTTACGCAACAGAGGGGTAGCCATATAGCTTCCATAACCGGTGGCAATTACGGGATCCGTAAAGGCTGTACCGAGCTTGTCGACGGTGCCCATGAAAGGTTCGCCATTCTCCAAGCCTGCTATGATGAAATTGTTCCATAGTGGATCGAACTTGGATCGTTGGTTGTACAGTACTCGGGTGAGCCAGCAATACAAAGATTTTGGCTTCAGCTTGAATCCATCGTCGAGACATTGCTCTTCGAGCCTGTGGGTTCGATACGTCATTATTTGCACATAATTGTTCCACAATCGTTGTTGATTATGAGGGTACAATGCTCCAAAGCAATTTTCAAAACGATCGTTCTAAAGTGTTGGAACGAAGATATGGAATATTTCGTGGAAAGTATAAAGATGGAGAGCTCGTTTAGTCGGAACAGGAATAAACTAACGTTTTTTGTTCGATGATGTTTTTGATGTACTGAAAATCAGCAAAGTCACCGCTGGCACCAAGGATTATGTTATCGTTGACTTTCATGATACGCTCGCAGCAGCGGTATCTGGCCAATGAGCCGTAAGACGCGAGTATATCGGCGGCAATCATCACGCCATCCTTGAATTGAACGCCAACCACGGATGTGCCGCTGGTCATCGGCGATCTGAAATCGCATTTTTCTCGTGTGAATAATTGGTTGAGTTAACTAGCAAAATTAAGGGTTTCGGTGAACGAGAAATAAACAGGAGAAATTGTTTGGGTTTGTATGACTAATCAGCGATTTGCAATCGCGTTTTTCTCGTGTGAAAAATTGGTTCGGTCAAGGGGTGAACTTCGAGGCTTCAGTGAACGAGAAATAAAATGGAAAAATGGTTTCTCGGTGACTAGTACGAAAGCAAACGAGAAGCGCTATTCACGTTTTGAGGTTAGGTTCGGGTGAGAGTCTTAAATAAATTCAATTGGACGTCAGAGAGAGCTTTATCGTTAAGAGAGGAACAAATCGTTATTGCTCTTTTCATTGCTTCTTGAAGGAAGCGATCGAGCGATATTGCGACGCGTATAAAATAAACGTGACAAGCATTTTTGCCCGCACTTTCGGCAAGAATGCAATCCGTTCGCGTTACGAATAAGAAAAAACGGCAAGCTGGAATTACTTACTGTGATACTTGAAAACCACCGGAAAGACCCGCCGTCGGACCTGGAAAGTTATAAATCGCGCCTGGTGACGGTCCATTTTGCCAAAAAGGTGCCGATGAGTGAGCGTCCGTTTTGCTGAGGTACGACATGTTTCTTTCTACCCGAGTTACAAATGTCATCCTCCCGGGAACGAGATCTTTAGGGTTTTATTTTTAGGGTGACACCTGGCGGTATTTTCAGATACCACTTATGAGTATCTACGGGGTGTACTCCATCGAATACTTATCGATACAGGGCTGAGCGTCAGTATCATCGCCGAGCTCCGGGAGATGGCGTCCGTGCGACGTTTGACAATATTTATGTTCCTATTTCCGATCATACGGCAAATACATTACGAATTTTGTTAGTATTATTTTCGAGTCATTTCGCGTGCATAGAACTTTTTATTTGGTTTATCGGTGCGTCGTCGTAATTCCGAGTTTCAGTCATTCATATTGGGATTTTACATGAAAACAAAGCTAGAATATGAGATCAAGGATAGAGCATTCGAATAGTTCTAGTTTAAGGCCATGACGAACATTACCGCCTGATACACGAGTGCGAAAGAAATAGTCGAAACCTATTAAACCTCGATTTCTCAAGTATTAAACGTTTTCATCCAAAATAGAGAGCAAGAGGCCCTCGGTCGTCTTGAATGCACACAACAAATTTCATACCAATTGGTTCAGCCGGTTGAGAGAATAGTGGTTTATAAATTTCGAAGTGGACGGGGCGTGTTCGTTGTGCCCTTAGTAACGTGATTATAATGTTTGTTACAAACATCGTCATAATTTGTAACTGGTCCAGTGCTCAAATTCATAACATCGCAACTTTAAAAAATCGCATAATCTTGTATTCAAACGTTAAAAATACATGAACTTTCCCCCGAACTAAACAACATTTTTGATGATATTAACTCTGTCGTAGCCATTACACGTGTCGATAAAAGAAAAGCCGAACGAAAAGGGCAACCACGGGCAGGCGTTGCTTCTCGTGTCGACAAAAGTGCCATTTCCCTAGTTTTAAGGCCAAGTGTCACACCGACCGTCTGCAAGAGGTGTTTCGATTCTTGAAACCCACCGATATCTGCAACACAACATTTTTTTGAAAAAACGAACATCCTCGTCTCACTTTTTCGACCGGAGGACATAACCTCAACCGCTATTTCCACCGAAAGTGCAATCCTTTTCAGAAGAGAACTCGCCTGTAGGATTGGCCGAATAGAGGTTAGGAATGCCGAGCTTTTAACTTCCACACACGTTTCACTTACCAACGAAGCCTTTTCTCGCAAATTACACACCTCGATTTTTTCGATTAATATTATCGCAGCGCCGCGGCAAGGCGAAAAGCCTCTACACGAGTCAAAACTCGAATATGACCCACATAATATCTCGACGTGGAGTCTTGCCGCATAGAAGCGTTATATTGTTATTGTTATTATTGTTATTATTGTTATTATTATTACTTTATTATCGGTTACGATGCGCTACCTTGAAAGTTCTGCAACTGAAAACGTGGCTTGCAAATAAATAATCGCGGACACACGCGACGATGTCCTCGATCGGTATTCCACACGTGCTTGTAGTCCACGAGCGCATATACTTCGTACAGATGTTCAGTCGGTCGAGGATCGCACGTGAGTCCGCATCAAATTGCGTCGCGCGCGCGCGCGACTCGAGCCAACCGCGATTTACATATTCTTACGCGAAACGGTGTAAGCCCGAACGAAAATTATTTTTCCGATTCGTTTGATACTGGTAAAAGAAAAGAAAGGAAACGTTGCGAAAATAAAGAAACGAGTATTATTGATCGGTGGAAATTTGATCTCGACGGTTGACGAGCGGCTCGAGGCAAAAGTTTACGCGCGCAAGCGCGAAGAGGACTTCGCCTCGATGGCCGACAGGAGCGCACCTGACGGTAGAATTTCGCACTTTACAGTTAGAGAAGGATGGAAACGCGTCGGCCGCGTAAACAACGCGGATGCACTGTACGTATGGGACCGGCCGTACGAAATTTAACGCTACACTCGACCTTGACACCCTTCGAAGTTTACTTCGATTTATCTTTCCTCCTCTTTTTCTTCGTTTTTTCACTACGTCGCGACGATGTCGCGGAAATAACCGGTGAGCTTACTTTTCACACTTCGTTACGCGTTACTAAGTATGTCGAAGTTATCGGGAGATTCGATGGCTCTCAAGCGACACTTGGATTTCACGTAAAAAAAATTTTTTTTTGTTCAATTCTTTTCAAAACAATTTTTGGATCTATTTTAATGGAAGGGGAATGAGCCCCAACGAACAGCACGATAAGCGAAGATTGTTTGGTAATTCTGTTCTTTAGCAGCTTTTTCCCCAAATAAATTCGAAGTTCCATCATCGATTTACAAGACTATATCGTGTTTCTTTTAATTGCCTAATTTTTCGGTCCATTCGAGGATCTAAAATATGTCAAAGTTTTTTTATATTTCTAAACGCTTTTTAGATTTTAAAACACAAGCGTGCGATTTAATTTTAAAAATTAGAAAACCTTAGATATTTATAAAAAACGACGAAACAAAAAATGAACGAAAATAAAATTAAAGTAAAATTAAAGATCAATAAAAGTAAATCAACGAACGTCCATTTTTGGATGACTGATATCGACGATGCATCGATGATAAATTTATCGAACTTGCGGACAAAAATCGTTCGATGCCAAACTGGAAATAAATGGGTGGATTTATAAAGCTTTACGTGGGATTAATCGAGGATCCGAGTTTGCGAGTCTGATTGAAGCGGAAGGTCCGATATGTACATAAATATATCGTTAGCTTGACGAAACTGAAACTGACTGGCGGTAGGAGCGAAGGAGGAGAATTGGTCGATATGACTTATCGCGTTACAACGCATACAGCGTGTGCCACATGTCCCCTCGTAGACGTGCACCGACTACGTACGTTTTCGTGTCCGCACTTCCACAGGGTGGCCCGAAAATCATTTATTATCAGCGTAAGACAAAATTTGGAAAAAAATGCAACTCAACGACTAGTCGGATGCGGGAAATGGATATTTGTTGAAAAACAAGAAAAGTTTAATAGAACGAAGCGACGGCAAATTTTACCAGAAAAAAAAAAACATGATTTTGGACAAATAAGAATTGAAAATTGAAATTACGAATTGTAACATGACATACCGAATTGAAAAATGATATTGCAAATTGATAATTGAAATACCGAATTAAAATATGACATACAGAATTGGAATTTGATATTTCGAATTGATAATTGAAATTTCGAATTGAAAATTGAAATTTTGAACTGCAAATTGATATTTCGAATTTAAAAATGAAATACCGAATTTAAAATTGATATTTACAATTGGAAATTGAATTTACGAATTAACAATTGAAATTTCGAATTAAAAATTGAAATTCCGAATTGAAAAATTAAATACCGGATTGGAAATTGATATTTCGAATTGAAAATTGAATAAAGTGGAAACTGATCGATGAAAAATAAAAAAAAACAGTTATATTTGGACGAGAATGCACAGAGGCTATCAAAATGTTCTTTTTGGTCCTCGTTTTTCGAGCCACCCTGTATATGCGTGTATATATGTTTGGACATTGCCTTACGCGTAGATTTGCGATGCTATAAGCGAGGTTGATAACCTTCCCGACGTAATTTAACATTACAAACTTACCGTCGAACACGACTAAAACTATTATTAATTACGGGGCTTCGAAGAATTTCTTTTTGCTCGTCTTCGCTGGCTATCCGGTGAATTTCTTCAAATTCCACATTCCAAATTCCGAAGCTCCGGAACGACGCCTCTATTTGGGTACGTGAAATTCCTCCCGAAAACTTTTCTCAACTTCTTTTTTCCTCGAAATATTTGTTTACAACGAAAACGAATAATTGGACTTAATTATTTAAATTTTTTACTCCTACCGTTTCAACGATTCCTTACCATCGAATCTTTAAATTTTCCAAATTTGCTGCGAAACTCCCTTTTTCTTTTTTTTTACCATCCTGACCTTTTCTCAAATCCCCAGAATCCCCTAAAATCATTCGCGTTCAACCAAAATTCGTATTCCTCCAAAAAAGTACATTTTTAATCCGCTTTTATTTTCAAAATCGCATCTTCATTTTTTTTTCAACCAAAAAAACGTGGATACGATTGAAAAAAAGTTTCGAACAAAAAACAGGACCAAAAGCTTCCTCGAGTGCAACAAATTTAAAAACTAAAAAAAAAAAACGAAGAAAGAAACCAAGCAACGATGAAACAAAATAAACTCGATTTCTCAGTTTCCGTTCGAGGCAAACAGCTCGATTGCGATCAGTTTGTTTAGAGTGACCGTCAATCGGTGTATGCTTTTGCCCCTCCCTTTTAGCCGCCCCCCATCTTCCCCCTTTGGCGATTTGTTTTGACCCATTTTCTCTCACCGAGGACTCGAATCGCGTCCTCGAAGTAAATTCTCATCTGAAAAGTGGAATGAACAAAAAGAAAATATGTCTTCGATATTTCGTTGAAAGTTTCGTCGGGTTATCTCCAAGGGCGAATATTCCTCGAAGATTATACGTTCTTTCGTAGCCCTGCGATCCTAGTACTGTTAGTACTTTCGTACTTTAGCACTTTTAGTACTTTTAGCAATTTTAGTATTTTTAGCAATTTTAGTACTTTTAGCAATTTTAGTACTTTTAGCAATTTTAGTACTTTTAGCACTTTTAGTACTTTTAGTAAATTTAGTACTTTTGGCAATGTTAGGACTTTTAATAAATTTAGTACTTTTAGCAATTTTAGTACTTTTAGCAATTTTAGTACTTTTAGTAAATTTAGTACTTTTAGCAATTTTAGTACTTTTAGTAAATTTAGTACTTTTAGCAATTTTAGTACTTTTAGAAATTTTAGTACTTTTAGTAAATTTAGTACTTTTAGCAATTTTAGTACTTTTAGAACTTTTAGTAATTTCAGTACTTTTAGTGCTTTTAGTACTTTAAGTACTTTTAGTGCTTTTAGTACTTTTATTACTTTTTCACCAAGACCCGCGATCTTCTCGAAGAAAAAATAGGCACCACCCCCCCCCTTTTTTTTCGTTCACGAATTAAACATAAGAATAAAAAACAGTGACAAGTACACATGTGTTTTTAAATTTTATATTCAATAATTCTTATAAATATTGTTATTATCTATATACCGGCATTTATAATAATTATCGAATATATGTTTGTGTGTGTGTGCATATATATTCACACACATATATATACACACACACTTGTGGGCATATATATGCATATATATGTACACATGTATGTACATATATACATGTCCATGTGTGCATATGTATATATATATATATATATATAAAGATTGCATATAATTTTTATAAATACGTACAGTTATATTTATAATAATTATTTTGTTGTTGTTGTTGTTGTTTTTTTTCGCGTATACAGAAATAGCGTATTATATATTACTCAAATGCGAAAAAGGACACAGCTCCGATGCGTATATTGGATGGGTCTGATGACGTTTGTCTCTTTGTTTTTATTTTGTTTTTTTTTTTTTTTATATTTATTTTTTCATTTTCGTTTCTTCTTCTTCTCTCTCCATCGTTATATTTTTATTTGTTCGTTCAGACGGGCGTTCAATTTTTGAAATCGTCGCGCGCGAAAAACATACAAACGCTTTTTTGTTTTTTTCTTTTGTTTTTTTTTTTTTTTTCTCGTCCACGGGAATCACGGCGAAATTTTTGTCGAGTCTTCGGATGTTTTTTTTTGTTCTGTTTGTTTGTTTGTTTCTTTTTTTTGTTTGTTTTCGTTACAATCGCACCCTTTATTATTAATAAATTACAAGCATCGATCGACATTATTGTTTAATGATCGTAATGATAATAGTAATGATAATAATGATAATGATAATAATTAATAATGATAATAATGATAACAAGATTAAATGATCGATAATTAACGTAACAATTGATTCGTTTAGTCCCTAATTTCGATACATAGATATATATATATATATGTGTGTGTATATATATTTATGTATAGCGATTAAGGGGGTTCCGTTATCCGTTTAACGCGAGAGCGGAATATACAAACGAAACACGAACGATTAATCAGTTACATGGTTTTTTCGTGGACACACACACACACACGCGTACACCCACGCATCATGGTCGTTTCGAATTGGCCGAATCCTTGATTCTGGGTTTTTTTTTTTTTTTTTTTTTTTTTTTTTTTTTTTTTTCTTTTGTGAATTTTTTTTTTTTTTTTTTTTTTTTTTTTTTTTTTTTTTTTTTTTTTTTTTTTTTTTTTTTTTTTTTTTTTCCTTACATGAATTATTATCTTTATTATATTTGAGGGTACGTTCGTGTGTGCAACCTGAATCGTATATTTTATTTTTGCTCTCGTCGCGTTTTGGAATTTCGATATTACCGAATTTTTCTTCGTTTCATTATCAAAACCCCCGTCGTTCTCTCTCTCTCTCGTTTCTTTTTTTTTTTTTTTGACTTCTCTTGTTTCTTCTTTTTTTTGCTTTTATCACACGACGAAAATTCTTTAAGTTATTCCTCGAAAAGCCGTGAAAATTACTCAAGCCGCGGGCAATGTTTTTTTTTTCCGTTTTCTTTTTCTTCTTTTTTTTTTCTTTTAATTTTAATTAATTCGTTAATTTATTTAGTTTAGTTTAGTTTAGTTTCCTCGTTATAATTAAGAAGGTTAACATAACGTTTTTTTTTTTTCTTCTTTTTTCATCTTTTTATTTTTCTCCTCATTCGTTTGTCTCGAATTTCATTATTTTTTATCCCTGTCTGCCCCTCTCTCTCTCTCTTTCTATTTCTCTTTCTCTCTCTCTCTCTCTCTCTCTCTCTCTCTCTCTCTCTCCAGCGCGTTTCGCAATTTTTTTTTCCTCCGATAATCTCGTTAAATACGTTTCGTTAAATATTATTATTATCGTCGTCGTTATTTTTTTTCTTCTTTTCTTTTTTTTTTTTTTTACACAATAATACGGCATCGTTACATCGTAAACTTGAGCTTGGTAAAGGCTTCGTCGTTACTTTCTTATCGTCTTTAATTTATGCATTTATTTACTTATTATCCTCGCGGTACTTTCATCCTTTACTTTCATTGCGTTTTTTTTTTTTTTTTTTTTTTTTTTTTTTTTTTTTTTTTTTTTTATTTTTTCTTTTTTTTTTTTTTTTTTT
>JAPYZI010004720.1:0-12689 GCA_030523105.1 Ophioninae sp. A BG-2022a
AAACCCCCCCCTCCCCCTTTTTTCCCCCCCCCCCCCCCCCCCCCCTCGCCTCACCGTTCATCGCGCGGAGAAATAGTGGAACGAAGGTGGAGCGGGGGGAGGGATCATCAAGAAGAACAATGGAAACCGTGTGCCGAGCGGTAAAACCCGAGGAAAAAAAAAAAGAAAAGCCATTCAAGACCGCTCGGGTATGTACGAGCGAGCGTGCAAGAAAAGATGGAATGTTAATTGCAGTAGTTGGGAAAAAAAAAGGAAAGATCGGAGTAGGAAAAAAAACTGGAAAAAAAAAGAAATAAAATAAAAAGAATTTTCCATGAAGGAAGCACACGACGGGCACGTGGCTGGCACGAGTTCGCTCCTTTCGACTTCTCCATCGTTTTTTTACTTTTTTTTTTCACTCCCCCCTCGCAGATCTCGCGTCGAGAAACGAGGGAGAGAACGTTCCGAGGATTTCAAAAATTGTATCGCTAAAAAATTACCGGAAGGGAGAATATTGGAAAATATTTTTGGAAAATATTGGTGTTTGAAATAATGGAAAATATTTATACGAGATATTGAAAAAAAAAAACAATAATTGTTTCAAATTTTTGAAAAAATTGTTTAATAGAAGATTGAAAAATTGAAAAAATTTGAAATCATTGAAAAAAACGGAGAAGCGTGTCGAAACATTGAAAACAAAATTTATAAAACGTTTGAGAAATATTTAAAAAATTCATTAAAGAAATAAATTTGAACGAAAAATGTAAAAACGTTTTTTTTTTTTAATATTTTAATAAATAACGTTAAAAAAACATTCCGAAATATTTGTAAAAAAAAATGTAAAAAAGAAACAACATTGAAATTACTATAAAAAAATAAAAAATAATGATAATAATAATAATAAAAATGATAAAAAATGATTTAAAAATAAAAAAACGATAATACAAACGTAATGATATAAAATCCTGATATAAAAATCATTTTTAAAAATGAATAGTTCATCAATTGATAAAAGGGGAAAAATAATAATAATAATAATCATGGACTGGTCATACGATAGGTTATCTCAGGCCATTGAAATTATAATTGAGCACACTCCCAGTGATAACGAAAAAAAGTTGTTTTTTTTCTTTCATACATTTTTTTTTTTAATAATAAATCTAAGAGGAATTTTTATCAAGCTTTTGTCGTACGAGGTTTCGGAGCGAATGACTGCTCTCGAGATTACCCCGGAAGGAGAAATTAAGAATTACGAAATCTCGGAGCAATTGGGGGAGAAAAAAGAAAGATGCTTGATGATCTTCGACACTCAAAGATATTTTTTATTCCTCTCTCTCTCTCTCTTTTTTTCTGTGTTTCTTTATCTTGAATAGCGATAATTAAATAACGAACCGGAAATCGATCCGCGAGCTAAAAAAACTCGTCGGAGCTATTCGAAATTTTTTTCAATTTTTTTTTTAAAAAGCGAATTTTTTTTCGCGACCTAAACTCGATTTTTTTTTCAGGCTTCTTTATTTGCTTTTTGTTTTACGAAAATAATGGTTGTGACGTCTTTTTGGTTTGGGCCCCTATGCGAGAGAGAGAGAGAGAGAGAAATAAAAGGGATTATTTCAATTGACGATGAAACTGACGAGGGCTCAATTTAGTCAATTTAGGAGCTGGTGAGTTTGAAACTCCCTCGAAGTTTAGGGACGCTCCGTTGAGGAGCCAAACTCACGGAGGGGTCTCACGAAAATGCCACGATTCAACGCACCTTCAATTATTTTTTTTATTTTTTTATTATTCACAGTTTAAAAAAATCTATTTTTTTTTTATTTTGTAATTCACTATTCTCTTTCAACTTCGTATAAAATTCTATGTAAATAAATATATAATAATGAATAGTACAAAAAAAGAAAATTGATTTCTTCGTTTTTAATTTAATTTAAGAAACAACAAATTTCATATGAATAACGTAACAATAATAATAATTATTATTGTTATTTATATAACAATTCAATGTTTCTTAAATAAAATTAAAAAAAAAAAACAAATAATTTTTAATTTCTTGAAATAATCATTATTATTTATTTATTTATATAAAATTTTTATTCCATGTCGATAAAATTTAAAATAAATGAATTATGTAAATAAAAAAAAATATTATTATTATCATTACTATTATTACTATTTATAAATAAATTTTAAAAAAAATTTCACGACCCAACGGATCGTGTAAAAATTCACGGAGGCAAAAACAAACGAAAGGTACAAGACGAGTCTGAGTTTCGCGCGAGCGCGGTGAGTAACGGTGAAAATTCCACGAGGAGGGAAGGTTTTACCTACTGTAATTTTTCTTTTTATTATCTCCCTCTTAAAAATTGTTTCGGGCTCGGCTTTGTTTTAGAATTTTTTTTAAACAAAAAAAAAACATTTTTTAAATTCTTTTTTCGCTTTTCTTATTCTTATTTGTCCGTATTATTTTTTCGCTCGTTGATGAAAGTTGCTCAAAGTCCGAGAATTCAGAGCGAGGAGCATATCGAAGCGTTGGCTCCGATTACGAATCGCGAACTTACTGATACACTCGAAAATACCGAATCGCGAGTTCCACGCGTCTATATACAGATATCTCTCTCAAAAAAAAAAAAAAAAAAATCTCCATTTTTCTTCTCCCTCATTGATTTCGCGATCACTCTTTTATCTCTCCCTCTTTCGGAGCCTCGTCGTGCCACCGAAAACTTAAATTTGCTCCAATTTCATTTCCCCCTCCACTCCCGATTCAACGGATATGCAATACGAGTCGTGTATGATATATTCGATGTATCAATAATAATAAATATTTCTATAATTATATATTAAATATGATCAGTAAACTATTAGCTTAAACCTATTTAAAAACATTATATTAAATATTAATATATGATAATAATATCGTAATATATAATATAATAACAACCATAATAATAATAATATTAATAATTACAATATTATTTTTAAATATATTTTACAAACACATATATATATATATATATATATATATATATATATATATTTATCGTATTATAATATATAGTATATTAATAATAATAACAATAATAATAATAATTATTATTATTTGTTATATTATTATCGTTGTTATATAATATTTTTTCATTATATTTAATATATATGTATAATTTATTAACTTTTTACTTTTCATGTACTTGTGAAACGTAAAAAAACGAAAAATTCAATGACGATTGCTATTATTATTATTATTATTTTTTTTTTTTTTTTTTTTAATTATTATTATTAATCGTACATCGTCGTTCATTAGTCAAATTTTCGACCGAACGTATAAACAATGTCCGTGCGGATCGCGAGCAACAAATAATTGCGCAAAGACGAAAAATAAAAAAAAAATTTTTTTTTAAACAACAAAAAACGTAACGATAATCGAGAAGAGTGCTGCGCTCGGATAAGCGTGGCGCGAAGAGCCAGCGCATGAGGCCGCGAGCTCGGAGGCGCCCACGTTGCGTCAGTCACGTACACGACGCGTGCTTTTCTCCGCGCGCTCGAGAAACGAGAGAAATAAAACAAACGCGAAAAAAAAAGAATTAAAAAATGGAAAAATTGAAGGAAAAAAGAAATAAGGAAAAATCAACGCTCCGAAGAGATTGGAGGGGGCAAGCGGAATTAAAAAAAAAAAAGAAAATGAAAAAAAAAGAAAAGAAAATGAAAAACGATGAATTCTCGTACATCAGGCTCGGCGAACATTTGTGAAAACGGTCACGTGTACTAAAAATACGCGGCGAGCCTCGCGATATTCCTCGAAGCGAATTCCGCGATCGGAAACGACGGGACGAAGAAAAATGACGTATGAAAAGAAAATTCAAACGAAAACGAAAAATACAACAAATGGAAATTGTTTAATGAAATTTTTGATAAATATATTAAAATGTGAAAATGGAGAGTGAAATAAAAAAAAAATATATATATTTATATATATATATACATAACGAAAATAAAATAAAAATTGCCTACGATTATTTATTTGAACTATTATCGTTGCTGCTATTTCTCAAAGCTTGCGACTTTTCATTTTTTTTTTCCTTTTGTTACGGAAACAAAAAAAAATTTTTTTAAACCTCCGAAAGAATGAAAACTTTTTTGTTTTCATTTTCTCGGTATTTATTTATTTCCTCTTGTTACAAAAAAGTGAAAAATAACTGTTCGAACAAAACCCAAACTTTTGTATATCTTTTTGTTCCCAGAAAAAAAAAAACATCGAAAAAACTCAAACTTTCGTGTTTTTATTAATATTCTTTTGTAACAAAAAAATTTAAAAAAAAAAAAAACAAAGAAAAACGGGCGACGAGGAATTCGTTATCACTCACTTATCAGATTTCTCATGGTATCGGTGAATATTCGTATCATCTTGTCCCGTGCTTCGTTGCGATATAAATGTCAATGTGTATATGTATATACATATATCAAGTTTGCGGAGGAAGAAAAAAAAAACCCACGTAAACACTGGGTCCGAGTGAGAGTCCTCGAACGATTATGAACGAAACGAGGAATATTATTTTTCTTTATTAAAATATTAATTTATAAAAGTATCGAATGATTTAAAAATGATTTATTTAATTTATTCGTAGATTTATTTATTATAATTTGTACACTAATTTTTCTATTTATTCGTGTCGTTGTTTATTCACGATTCGGTCTCGCTTTTTTGTCACCTGGAGAACAATGGACACGAAACGTCAAACTGGCTTTCTTCTCTATACGCGCACGAGAGAGAGAGAGAGAGAGAGAGATAGCAAATTGTGGCGAACGAGAGACAGACTCGGGGGCTTCTGTACCCTCGCCAAGAAACACTGGCCCGATGTCGAGCCTCGTGTGCTCTCGTGGGAACGTTAAAAAACGAGAGAGAGAGAGAGAGAGAGAGAGAGAAAATATGCTTAAGGCTTATACGAGGCCGATGTTGTCGAGAGTTTAAGTCCAAAGTCTCTTTTTCCTCGTGGCTCTCCTTCCTCTGCGTCCACCTCCTTCCTTCTCATTTTCTATCTCCCTCTCTCTCTCTCTCTTTCTCTTTTTCTCTTTCCGTCTCTATATCTCTGGATCTCTTTTCTTCCCTTTCTTTTTTTCCTCAAAGGAGCACAGCTGCAGCCTCCCTCTCTCTCTCTCTCATTCTTTCTTTCAGTCTCTCTCTTTTCCTCTCTCTGCGTTTTTGGTTGATTTTGCGTTTTGGTTGCGCTTTTTCGTTGATTTTGCATTTTTTTTATTTATATTTCATTTTTTTAAATTGATAGTGCGTTTTTCGGTTTATATTGCATTTTAAAAATTATTTATATTGTTTTTTGGGTTATATTGCATTTTTAAAATTATTTATATTGTTTTTTGGTTTATATTGCATTTTAAAAATTATTTATATTGTTTTTTGGTTTATATTGCATTTTTAAAATTATTTATTTTGTTTTTTGGGTTATATTGCATTTAAAAAATTATTTATATTGTTTTTTTGGGTTATATTGCATTTAAAAAATTATTTATATTGTTTTTTGGGTTATATTGCATTTAAAAAATTATTTATATTGTTTTTTGGTTTATATTGCATTTTTAAAATTATTTATATTTTTTTTTTTATTTATTTTGCGTTATTTGTATTTCTTGTTAAATAATTTCAATTATTATTTTCTAAACTTGCTATATTTTTATATATTTTGTAATTCCCAAATAGGCTGAAAGTTTGTTTTTTAAATATTAGTTTATTTTATTATTGATGAAGCTGTCGTATACCATTTTGTTATTTTTATTTGTTTTTGTTTATATTCTTTTCGCTCATAAATATATTTATTTATATTATTTCTTATTTTGTTATATTTTGTTTATTTTTCGTTTTTTCTCTTATATTATTATTCTTTATAACATTTCGCCTTATAGCTATTCCAATGAATAATAATTCCATCTATTCGTCTCTCTTTCTCAGCCTCACCCCTCCCCCCCCCCCTCGTTCCGCAATCTTCGATGAATCACGAAACAATCGCGAATCTCGTTCAACTTTGTTCCCCCCTCCCCTCACTTCGTATAATCGTTCACTTCCACTCGTTTGGGTGAAAAAAAAACACACACACGCACAGGTGATCACGTATTATTCTTTTTCCTCTTATCAGCCTCTCGGACATTGGAAATCCACTTTTTTTTTTTTCGACGTCACTGCGAGCAATTTCGGACCGAAATTTTTTTCGCAATGCTTTACTTGTGATTTAAGCGTATGTAAAAAAAAAAAAAAAATACATTATCATTGATAAGAGACGAGTGTGATGGACGACTTTTTGCTCTCTCGTGAAGTAAAGTCCTTGAAGCCAAGTGGTCAGGGGTCATCGCAGAACGTTCGATTATTTTGATAAATAAACGATAATTAATGATAGCCTGGCTTTCTTGGCAACGTTTTAACGAAGTTAGAATTAAACAATTTTGAAATAATAAATACAATGATTTATTTAGTTTTTTCACAACTGGAATTACGAAATTCACAAGTCGAATGGAATTGCAAATGCAAAAATTGATTTCGATGCGTGTGTCAAATATAACGCGTTATAAATATCTAACTATATATATGTTTATATATAAATATGTCGAAAATCAAAGCAGGTGCTTCAACTTCCGGTTGTTTCGCGTTTTTCGTACTAATTGGTATGCGGACTCGACCTTCCGATTTCGTGCCTTCGTATCTACATGCATATATCTACATATATACATATATATATATATATATATATCGATATAAAAATATATCCATAAATTTATATGTATCGATATATCAATATATCGATATATAAATCGATATGTCGATATATCGATATATAAATCGATATATCGATATATGAATCGATACGTCGATATATCGATATACGAATCGATACGTCGATATATCGATATATGAATCGATACGTCGATATATCGATATATGAATCGATACGTCGATATATCGATATATAAATCGATACGTCGATGTATCGATATGCGTCGATGTAATATATTAATACATGAATGTACGAGGAGGCGCGCGTTCGCGAAGTAAACTCGTACGGACGGAGTGCGAGTGAGACTTTTTACGTGATTCGGGTTACAGATTGAGACTGAGCGTGCACGGGGACGATTCATCGTCTTTATCCGGTCACGGATGTTAGTGTGCGCGCGCGCCGCCCGAATCGGCGCTACTTGCTCTATATAGATATTCCGTCTCGGTGTGTTCCTTACGGGTGAAGAAATCGTTTCGAGGGTACCCGCCGATGATGGCGTGATGGGGCCAAGATGTGTATACGCGAAGCCCGCCTCGTCGTGTCATGCTCTCGCGCGTATTCTACAGCGATGCCCTTTGACCCTGCCTTCCAGGAAAGAGGGACATCTCCCCCCCTCCTCTCTTCCTCTCTTCCTCTCTCTCTCTCTCTATTATTATTATTATTATTATTATTTAATTTTTTTAATTATTGTTATTAGTATTCTTATTATTGTTGTTAGTATTTTTATTATTATTATTATTACTATTATTATTGCAATTTCTTTTGTTTATTATCGTCATTGAATTTATCCGATCTTTTTATTGGTATTATTCGTATCCTACTTACGTTATCATTACTCCTTTCTTATTGCATCGAGACGTTATCTTTTATCTTTTTTTTTCTTGATTTTTTTTAAACCTCGTTATTATTATTATTATTATTATTATTATTATTAATTTTATTGTTGTTTTTTATTATTCTATGAATTTGTGTTTTTTCATTGTTTTTATTTGTATTTTGTTTGTGCTGGTATAATTATTATCCCAATTTGCTCGAAAGCATACTGGGGCGTAATAAATTTATCACCATCATCATCGTCATCGTCATCGTTATCTCTTGAGAGAGGAGAAATATTGGGCTCGTTCGATACATTTCGATTTATTTCGAACGACGATTACGTTATCAACGATTCGAACCGTACGGAGTGAGAAGGGGAGAGAGAGATTGAACGATCGATATCGTTTGTTGTACTCCGGTAAGAGTTTCGGACGTATCCGGAATTTTAAGATTTTTCGAAACGAATCAAAAACAAAAAAAAATGATTTAATAAATATTGCATATTTTGTTAAATATCAATATCATATTTTTTATCAATTTTTTTCCCGGGGAAGAAGTATCTTATCGTCTAGAAAAATTAGCCTCGAAAAAAAAAAAAAAAAAAACATTTTTTATCGCGTATTTTATTGAAAATTTTTATCGATGAAAAATGACCGGAAGTCCTTCCGGTCACGAGTTATTCCAGTTACAAAATTGACTCATTAAGAAATTGTCATTAATTTTTCCAAAAAAAAAAACCAAAAAAATTAAATGTGAGAAAAAAAAATGAAAAACGATATTTTTTGTGGTCTTTTATTAAAATCGTACCGTTTCGCGCATCCAATTCTCACCGTGTCATTTTCTCCTCCGGAAACTCTTTGCAAGTCACTTTCAGACCGAAAAAAAATCGCGTTTTTTTCGTCATTATTTTCGATGAGTAATTATTTTTTACCCCCCCCCCCTTTGCCGGAGACTCCGCTATTCTCCATTTTATTTATTATTATGTTTTTTTTTTAATTACACATCAGTTTGAGTTGCACTTTTGGAAATCGCGTTATCATGGGGTCAAGTCAGCTATCGCGGTATCGGGAGCCCGGAGTCAAACACCCACGCGCCACGAACGGAATCGCGATCCTCCGGTTTCTATTTCGGGCTCCTTCGTGCCACCGGGATATTTCGTCGCGTGTTCCAACGAGAAATCGCTCGAGCACGATCGTTTTTTTTTCTTTTTTTTCGATTTTTTATTAACTCATTTCGTCTTGTTTATTTAAAAAAAAATAAGATAAACAGTCGTTTTTTTTGGGTTCGAAAAGTCAACGAAACGAAAATTCGAAAAGTTATTTTGAAAAATTATCGAATTTCATTTTTCGAAAGAGTATATATCGTGAATTTTTTTTGGTAGTTATTTGGAAAAAGGAGTTTGCGAAAAAGTGCAATTATCAAGTGGATAATTGAGAATCTTTTATGTTAATTAAATTAATTTTAATATTTAATAGATTCATGATTTTTTTTTTAATCGAATTGATTTTAATTTTAAAAAATTTAGTAATTTTTTTTGTTATTGGTTTTAATGTAAAAAAATGCAGTAATTTGTTACTTGATCCGTTTGACATTTTTAAAAATCAAGTAATTCTCTTATTTGGATTGCTTTTAATTTTAAAAAAGTTGAGTAATTTTTTACATCCATTGCTTTTATTTTTACAAATTCGAGTAACATTTTTTAATTTTTGAATCGATTTTGATAAAAAAAATTCAGCCGTTTTTAAATTAAATTGTTTATTTTTTTATTTTTAAATAATTGCATAATTGTTAACGTGAAATTTTTTTTACTACTCGACAAAAATTCGGTAATATTTTTTTCATATTTGCAATAAAAAAATATTCACATTGAAAATAATTGTAAAAAATCGTAAAATTTTGAGTGATCAGGAAACGAAGGGGTTTTTCGTTCACCTACGACGCCCTTGGAGGAGACTGATTGGCAAGAGGGGTAGTAGTGGAGGTGAGGAGGGGATGAAAACCGCTGGCCATGCATCCCCTCCACTCGAATCAAGGATCTCCGTTCCTCTCCTCTGCTTCAATTTTTATTCCATTTTTTTATTTTTTTTTTTCTCACCAGAATTCTCCCTTCCCTAGTTCGGGCATTATTAATGTTTCTCTCTCGAACTCCTCGCGAAGAGAAATCGTAATTCGGAGGGCTCAGACAGGATTCTTTATCCTCTCGTTTTTTGTTTTTTTTTGTTTTTGATTTTCACATACATATCTATACGAAGGGAAGAATCTTGCTTCTGGAATTTCGGAGGGCAGCAGCCAGTTTTCTGCCTTGAAATTATCGAGACGAAAAAACGAATTCTCGAGAACGATTAAATCCATTTACAAATTTAAAAACAAGACCAAAAAAGAATTCGTTATCAATATTGTTATCTTATCGCCTCCGAATTTATTTTCTGTTAACTCTTTAGCTCGTGAAAGTTAAGTTAACTTTTTATCAATCGTATTTTTAAAAAACATCGAATTGTTATTCGTGTAATATTTTTTATACATTTAATAGCTTGTAAAATTATTTAAATTGAAGATTTTTATTAAATTTTTCGATTATTTAATTTTTCAATGATTTTTGATGCATTATTGATTATTCAATCATGTTTATTCGAGATCATTAATGAATTAATTTTAAATGATGATTAAATGTATATATTTTTATTTATATTAAAATAGTGAACTTTTATTTATTTAATATTTTTATGCATTTTATTGTTTGCAAAGTAAATTTTATTTAACATTATTAAAGTACTCATTTTAATTTATGCACACGGAATAAATTATTCGAATAAATAAGATAAATTATATTGAAATGTTGTTAATAAATTAAATTATAAATAGCTATTATAATTATTATAAATTATTTAAATGTTTTAAAATTATTATACACGAGTTATTACACGATGAATCATGAAATTATTTTGTTCCTACTTTGATTTAAAATTACGTTATATTTTTATGTGATAAATGTTTAAAACATTTTTTCACTGGTGTTTGGAGGTTTTTTCCCATTGGCAATACGATGGACATGGCATGGCTGTGAGGATGGTGTTTTTGTCTTTAAGCCGAGCTCATTGCCCGCTATCGATTATTTATACTACAAATGATATATACATGTGTACACGATGATATATACAACATAAAGAATAGCTGGGGAGACACGAAGCCAGCTAAAGCATTGTTATAAGGCGATTAATGACCCGATGAGGCAATCGCCCTTAGCTTATCTCCAGTTATCAACCAGTTATCGAATTATACATATATATACGTATTTACATATATACGTGTGTACTTTTCGTGCATCATCATTTTTACAAGCTTTCATCAAATGAATAAACAATTTTGAACAAGAAAATTATGGAAAAAAATTCGTTCGAACATCTCAAATTTTGAACGAAAAAATTATGAAAAAAATTAGATCGAACATCTCAAATTTTGAACAAGAAAATTATGAAAAAAATTAGATCGAACATCTCAAATTTTGAACAAGAAAATTGTGAAAAAAATTAGATCGAAGATTTCAAATTTTGAACAAGAAAATTATGAAAAAAATTAGCTCGAAGATCTAAAATTTTGAACAAGAAAATTATAAAAAAAAATAGATCGAAGATCTCCAATTTTGAACAACAGAAATATGAAAAAAATCAGCTAAAAGATTTAAAATTTTGCACAACAAAAATATGAAAAAAAAAATTAGCTAAAAGATTTAAAATTTTGCACAACAAAAATATGATTTTTTCCAAAAACCCCAACCATTCCAAAGAAAAGTTATTTCGAAACTACGTAAAAACCCTGATTCGACTTAAAACGAAAATATCTCAAAGAATAATAATCTCAATCCAAAACCAAAAGCACAAGTCCCTTCCTCTCCAAATTCCCCAAATCCCAACCCCGTTAGATTTCCAAAAACTCAAACCGTGGGCAAGAAAAGTACTTCGAAAACAGAATTTTCGTCGATTTTTCAAAAATAATCTCACTGACCTGATTCTTCTTTCTCGTATCGTTCTCCCTTAGCTCGTCTAAGTGTTTTTTCGTTATTTTTTTTTTTTTTCGCAATTGCAACTAAAATCACGTTCAACGAAGAGATTTGTATCAGGAGAGTAACTCAGGGACAGGGGGGGGAAGAAGAAAAAAAAGAAGAGAATACAAAAGATAAACGGCGATAGATGGATAGAGAGAGAAAAAAAACATATATATATATATATATATTATGCCTTAGCACGCTATAATGCAAATATGAACAATAACATAAAAACCAAAATTGCCACAGCCAGTAAAAAAATCAAAAAAAAATAATAACTAGAAATAACAGTAGAGATAACACAATACAGGTAACAATAAAGAAACAATTATGATCAACAATCGTAAATTATAGTTCCAAATGCAGATATGAGAAAAAAAAAAAAAAAAAAACGAGAGAGAGAGAGAAAGATAGCAAGATCGTGGAACACGTGGCGTCGGGACGGCTGGCGTCGGGGAAGTGTAATACAGCGATCATACATGAAACCCACCACCACCACCACGACCACTACCGTCGATATAACCCAACTTAGCCGCGGGTACGTTTTTTTTATTTTTTTTTTTTTTTATTTTCCAAGCGTTTAGAACCCCGAGCGAACGAGCGATTCCGGTTGATCCGTACGAAGCGAAGATACACGCACAGTCGAAGTTTCCTTAGTGGCGAGTATCGTGACGAGACTTTGGGCGAGCGATGACGAGGAATTTCCCCTTTCGTTTCCCCTTCTCCGTTTGCCACGTCGCCCCTTCCCGCTGCCCCCTTAACCTATCAGCGATTCCCCCATTTCTGATTCCCCTCTTGACCCTCCTCTTTGCCCCTCCGAGGCTGCTCTTCGCGCACCCCTCGCTCTCGCGAACCGCAACGTTGACGTCGGTAGGCGAAGGGGGGGGGGGGGGGGGGGGGGGAGGGGGGAGAAAACGACGCCTCCCTTCCTCGAGGAAGTCGCGGTAGGAGGCGATATACGGCGGTGGCTTTTTACGGTGCTCGTTCGGTGTATACCCAGTGCCGTATGTCCGTTCGTTGTAACCCCCCCCCTCCCACTCGCCGGTCTTTCCCAACGAACGAGACACTCGGTTTTTTTTTTTTTT
>JAPYZI010004721.1:0-12682 GCA_030523105.1 Ophioninae sp. A BG-2022a
GTTTATCCCTCAAAAATCCAAAAAAAATTTTGATTTTTAATATTTTTTTTATTGACCCATTTCAATGTAATTTTATCTCCTGAGAACGAATCTACCATTCATTTTCTCCAAAACCCAAAATTCGCATGAAAAAATTTTAAAAAACTTCTAAAATCACGATTTCTTTTGCTGTATGCAGTGTTTTTGGCGAAAATTCATTGCTATTCGTAATCAGCTGAAAATTTCCGATTATATAGACCCTTTTAATACTTTTAAAACAGAAAAAAATGTTCGACTACCCCGGCCATTTGGTCAAAATCCCAAAATTGTCATTACCGACGTAGCGAGGTGCCGCGTAAAAAGTTTCCAACGTGTTCGTCATTCCTTTAAAAAATAACTATTTGTTGCATCTCAGTTTTTTGAAGAATAATGGATGTAATTGAATCATAAAAGAATGGGCTAATGAATATCTTGTTTATTTAGGTTTGTTTGGGTTAAAAGAGAACTATTCGTTGCAGCTCAGTTTTTTTTTTAAGAATAATTTTTGTAATCGAATGATAAAATAATCGGCTAATGAATATCTTGTTTATCGTTAATCAGGTGAGAACCAAAGTCGATCCATTGAAATGGCCGATACTGGTTGAAACAGCGAATCCCGTGATTGAGCAGTGCGACCACAGACACATTTCCGTCGCGCCATCCGAGCTCACGACTGGAGCTGGATCAACTGGAAAATTCGAATTTTGTCCAGCCGCACGTCCCCTCACGACAATCCCCATACCCCCGTTGCCGCGAATTCTTCAAACTGGGCCCACGAGCGTTGTTCCGCAAATCGTAAGTGCCGCGAGACTCAGCGAATCCGAGAGCGTTTCCTCGTCGACGGGTGAGAGCCTGAACCCTGATGTGCCAGAGTTTGTGCCTATCGTGATGGCATCGAGCAGACTCGCGAACCAGTCGAATCTTGGTCACAAAGAGGATTTTCGGCCCAAGGAAGAAGAAGACAGTAAGAGTGGAAATCTGCAATTAAAGGACAATGAACCAGCTTCGAATTTGGATTATTCTTCGTCGAATCCTGAAAAAGACTCTGAATCATTGATAAACTCAAACAAACGTAGCGTTCATGCACAATCAGCTGCACAGATCAACGGCGAAATAGAACTTCCGGCCAACGACGTGTGGAAAGAGGTACGCGAATCAAAAAGCTCATGCTATTAACATTATAAAATTTGAAATTGAATGGCAATTTTAAACACTGTCCGTTGTGCTTTTTGATTTCATTCGTCGTTTAAGCTCGACCAATTATACTCGCTTCGACTCATTATTCGATTCGTGTTTAATAGGTCAAACGAAGAGTCAAGCAGCCTCCCAAAGACAGATCCGATGATCGTGGCAGATCCGATCACAAAGGCGAGGAGAGAGAAGAACTCGATTTCCAGTTCGACGAGGAATTGGATACTCCGCCACCTACTGGCCGCCATAATGCATTCTCCGAATGGTGAGTTCATTAGTTCTTAAAATGTAGCCGTTTTCATACAGGAAAGTGGGATTTCATATTTGAGAATATGAAAATTATTAAGTTTGTTTTTTTGGGTTGCGAATTTCAAGAAATTGCACATTTGTTTGGGTTGCAAATTTCAAAAAGGTGCAAATTTGTTTGGGTTGCGAATTTCAAGTTGCAAATTTGCTCGGATTGCAAGTTTCAAGAAGTTGCAAATTTGTTTGGATTGAAAATTGCACTAATTTTTTAATTCACATTTGTAAAAATTACTTCAAAAAATATTATTTTGGCTTTGTGAAAAGATACTGACCCCAACAAACCCAAAGCACTCTAAGTATGAGATAGACACGAAAAACTTAATGTGTTGTATAATGGCGTTTCAACTGCCGATAAAAAAAAAACAAAATTGTTAAAATGATGAATATGTTTTTATTTGGTCTTCTTTTCCCAACTGAAGAACCGTGACGATCAACATAATCTGAAACGCCTTCAAAACCGTTTTTCTTTCCCTTCGAGACTCGATGAGGACAAAAAATTGGTCGATTATGAAAGATCGAAAATTTCAATGTTCGGCAGGTCTGAAGACGACGACGACTACGAACTCTCCGACAGAGATATCAATAAATTGCTGATCGTGACGCAAACGACTACGAATACGGGAACGTCCGCGATACCTTCCAGAATACCGAAACACGAGGGACATGACCGCACGGGGGATTGGACGACGAGGGTTAAGATGACTCAGGACTTGGAACAGGCTATCAACGATGGTTTGTTCTATTACGAGGAAGACCTGTGGGACGAGCATGGTCGTAGGGTAAGATGAGAAAAATATGTTTTCACTTTTTACCCCTGATGTATCACAGCAGCATTTCCAGTATTTAATGATCCTCCAACCCAAACCCGTACAATATATTAATTGATTGCAAAAAAAATAATTTAAATAGCAATTTAAATGATTAGAAATGTAATTTTACAATTTTACAATACAAATATAAATTAAAGTAATTAAAAATTTAATTTTACAATACAAATTTAAATTCAAATTATTAAAAATTTAATTTCGAAATTTTTAAATTCAAGTTTGTACGCCACGTTCAAATTTCGTCAATAATTGTTTTTCCTCTTTTCAGTACGGTTCCTCATCATCGATCGGTAGTTACAAGACTGTTAATGTAATAAGCCAAGCGGCTTTCGAAAAAATGGCACCGAAGGTACCTCGCAAAACGAATCCGGAAGTACCGCCTCCACCTCCGGCATCCTCCGAGGACATGGAGATTTCGCAATCTCTACCGACTCAGGTAAACGTTCTTTGATGATTCCTAGAGACAACGATGTCTAAAACGTGTCAAAGGAAGCGGATACCTAATTATTTTTCGTTTCCGGTTGTTTCCGATCAGTTGCCAAGCAGCGTTGAAGAGAAACGCGATCGGCGGGCCGAAAAGGCTCGATGGAAGGAAGAGAGGACGAGAGGAGGTAGCCGACGAGGCGCCGTGCCTCGCTTTTTCGCGGTTGTCAAGGACGAGCCAGCCGTTGATCCTCGGACCCCAAGAAAACGCAAAACTCGGCACAGCAACAATCCTCCGGTCGAACACCACGTGGGTTGGATAATGGACGTCAGGGAGCATCGACCACGTACTTATTCCACCGGGTACGTTTGGGTTTGTTTGTTTGGGCTTAATAACAAAAACTGACATTTTGTTATCAAACATCCCTTTCAAATTATTTATAAATATTTAATACATTATAATTGTATATATCGTTGCATTTTGGCACAACAGAAGTAGCGCAGGTACGAGTCCGAACGAGGGTTTCCTTGCTAGCAGCTGCGGCAGCGCACCTCAGTCCTTGCCGACTTTCCAGCACCCCAGTCATGCATTGCTCAAAGAAAACGGCTTCACGCAACAAGTTTACCACAAATATCACTCCAGATGTTTGAAAGGTACGTTTAACCCCAAAAAATAAAAATATAGAGAATAAGAATTCGCGCTACCATACCCACTATTATTCAGGAAAAAATCTTCAAAAATTCATGGTTTATCTTTAGAATATACTTTTCAGAGGAAACCGTTGTTTTTTTTTTTCTTATTTTTAATATATTTCTTTTCATCAAATATTGAACAACTCCGAAAAAAAAACTTTTTCAAAAATATGTAGCGTAGGTAAAAATTATGGGAACATTTTTTTCAACAGCAGTTTTCTGAAGGAAAAAACTTTTTACAGACAAAATATTGTATTCAGGAAATAATTATAAAAATAACATAAATTATAAATGAAATCAAGATTTTTAATTACGTTATTATAATTGTTTAATTATTTAAACAGTAATAATATGGATTTCTTTTTACTACATAGGTGTAGTAAAAAGAAATCCATAATATTTCCAGAAATTTATCTGGAATATTTGACTAAATTTTATCTAAAATCTATAATTTTATTTGGCATATTCGACAATGCTTAAAAAGTAGTCGTCTAGTCTGTCTAGTAAACTAATATTAGAATATTAGTTTACTAGACAGACTAGACAACGAGTTTTCAAGCATTGTCAAATATTTCAGATAATATCATATTATTCATCTGAACCAGTTGAAATAAAGGAAACGTTTTGCCGTTTGTCATCGTTTAGAACGAAAGAGATTGGGAATTGGTCAATCACAAGAGATGAACACGCTGTTCCGTTTCTGGTCGTTCTTCCTCCGCGAGAACTTCAATCGTACGATGTACGAGGAGTTCCGAAACGTCGCAAAGGAAGACGCAATCGAGGGCTATCGATACGGTCTCGAGTGTTTGTTCCGCTATTACAGTTACGGCCTTGAGAGAAAATTCAGGCCTCAGCTTTATAAAGATTTCCAATTGGAGACGATGTGCGATTACGAGAGCGGTGAGTCGAGTCCCCTCTGCTGAATCATTTATTGATGACATTTTACGCATGCGATTGATTTTTGCGGCTTTGACGTTCCGATGTCATCGTCGCCTCAATGTAGCGATGCGAGATTAAAATTGTGCGGTTTCGCTGACTCCGAGAGACTCGTTTGGGTCGATGACGGGAGTTTAAAAGTACCCGGCTCTACAAATTCAATTTTTAGAATCACGATGATCCTCCTTTCGATGAAAACAACAAACTTGAACTTTTTGTTCATTTGAAATTCCAGGACAGCTCTACGGTCTGGAAAAGTTTTGGGCGTTCCTAAAGTATTATAAGCACAGCGATAAACTGCAAGTAGAACCTAAACTACAAGAGTATCTGTCGAAGTTCAAGAGCATCGAAGACTTTCGCGTTGTCGAGGTAAAGTATAACCACCAATCGAGTTTGAAAACAAACCCAAACAAAACAAGAATTACAAACTGTCGAGCTAGTGTTTTTTTTTAAACGAAAAATGACCCAATTCTATAGTATTTTTTGTACGATATTCTATTTCCGGCTGTAAACATTTATAAAAGTTTTATAAATGTCAAATTCAAGAATTCATTCCACAAGGGTATTTAAATTTGATTGTGTAAAAAATAACTGTATCAAAAAACGTAAACCGTAATTGATCGTGCAGAGAATCGTAGAGCACACCTTTGTAAAAAAAAAGAAGAATCTGTTTGAGTTCATCTCAATAATATAGTAATCAGCGATCAATCGAAATTAAAATTTATTAAAAGATGCTGATATATCAATTTCTCGTCCTAACGGTCTAGGATTTCGTGATGGATGAACAACAAATGCGAATTCGTTTAAAACCACCGTGAGCTTTAATCTCGTAATAACAATTTTGTCATTTGTTTCGTCAGCCTCAGATAAACGAGATGCTACAAGGTTTCGGTGGTAATCCCCGTTCGTTAATGGCGAGTAAGAGGCGCAACCGGAGTGTATCCGAGAGCGGTGGAGGTGTAGCGAGCGAGGCATCGACGTCGTGTCGGGTGCGTCGTTTGTCGGGCGGCTCAAGTAGCACGGTAACACTGCCAACAACGAATAGCGCAACGAGCGTAGCGGTTCAGGGTGGTTTGCAAAAGCCATCGGCGTGTAGCTCGGTAAACCTGGCGCAATATCGAAACAGAACTGGCTCTTTTGGATCCGGTAGACTGGGATATTCGAAGCGTCGTAACGAGGCGTCCACGTCATCGTCGTCATCGATGTCGTCGAATCTTCAGCGTGACATAGCTAAGCAGCAGCCTAGGAGTCGTCACAATTCGGGTTCTCAATCGAAATCCCAAGAAATCCCAAAAGTTCACGGTTCTACGATAAACGCGAGCAGCGTTGCGTCAACCTCGTCGAGGGATCGTTCCTTCCAAGCTTCGAAATCTGAGACATCCTCAAAGTCCAACGCGGGATCGTCGAACTCGAAGATCGAATCGACGCAGGCAATCGCCGCGACGAATTTTCCCCAAAAATGAACGGGTATCAGACTCTTCCGGGTAAGTGTGCGCGTTCGACTTCCCGCATCCGATCAAGTGATACGAAAACGTAACTCGATTGTATCGCGCCGTATATCTCCGTAACGACTACAAACGGCAAAGAATTGAAGAGAACAGCTGGAATAATCGGAAACGGAGAAAATTCTTGAAGCTCTCCAATTTCAATTTGGGCTAGTCCGGGCGCGATACAGATTGCGAAAGATCTCGAGCTATCTCCCTCGGGTGACAGATATACATATATATGTATAAATATATATACACGTAAACACATACACCAACACGTACATACATACACACGTATACATACATGCATAAACGACCCTTCGCATGTATGTATATGTTCACTATATATTTTTAATTGAAAAAGTACATCTGACGTCAAAACCCGCCGGGGATGAAAAATTCTTTCGCGTCTACCGATAATCCGCTACACGATTCGATCCTGACCGCCCCCCTCCTTTGCTCACTTCGGCGGTTCGTGCCTAGCGGTCGATCACGATGATTATGTAACAAAAAAAAAAAAATGATAACGCCTTTCATAGATTGATTTGTGATAAAATTGCTCGGGTCACTCCTGGGAATAAAACCGGAGAAATCGTACAATGGAGAAATTGCAAAATAAGATAAATGACATTTACGCTTGACAAGGTATACCGCTTCTACGCTGACTTATTTTCACTCTTTCAAGTTCCATTGCCTTCGAACATTGATCTGTTTTGGGCGGAGGTGGGAGGGGGGTGAGGTGAGCGAGAGCGGGTCAGAAACGTGCAACACAAAACACAGAGGCTTTACATTTTTAACCGGTCGAACTCAACTGGTGGGAACAGGGGGGCAGGAGGATATTCATTTTCGATAGTAAACTATATTTTATATCTTTCATCGGTGCTTCTATTGTTTTCTTTTTCTCTTTTCGTTTTTTTTTTTTTTTTTTTTTTAATTATCGCGTTTCGTCTTCTGATGCGAAGTGGTCCGAAAAAATCCCTGATCGCAGAGTCCAAACGGCCGTTCGTACGTTTCGTTTCCGAAGTCTTCCATTTCTTGGGAATTCCTGCTCTTGGGATTTCGTATTTTTTTTTCTCCCTTTGATGAAATTCCGGAGATCGCGCGGTGACTCAATTTTTCTTTTTCTCTTAACCCAACAATCTTTTACGTCCCATCGTCAACGCTCTGACTTTTATATCGCGGCTTTTAAAACACGTCTCCGATACTTCGACGACGTATCGACTTATCGCGAGAATTTACGCTGCACGAGAAATGCACACATACACACACCCACTCAAACCCAAACATACACACATTCACACCCACATTTTTTTGTTTGTACCATATTTGAGGAAAAATTGGGGGACAAGGTAAATATATTTCAAGGTCAAGACGGAGATCGCACCTCGAGTTAACCGGCTGCTTTTTTCGAGACCATATTGTATAGACGCGAGGCTTAGTATCGATACTGAAAGATAACGATATTTAAAAAAAAAAAGATAAAAAAACAAAAGACAAAAAAAAGACGTATCGAAATTAAACTTGAGAAACGACACCCAGTCATTGGCCGGTGCACAAGTAATTAACATCTGCCTAAAGTGTTGATAATTTATACTACTACTTTCTATAAGGCGTGTGGGATTATTATTACTACTATTAATTATTATTATTATTATTATTACTATTATTAATATTATTATTATTTCTATTGTTAATATTATGATAATTTTATTTTTATTCTTGTATCTATTAGTGATCGATATAATGCAACCGTATTATAAGAAGCTATAAAAATTCTACTAGAGACGTACTCCCTTGTTGGTATTCTGTCTTCGAATTGTGATCGAACGATTCTACCTCTCTTGCTATCATTTGGGATCTTGTCTCATCGGAAAGCGACGAAAAGCTCATTGATAGTAAAAAATTCGTGATAACGAGTGAGAAAAGCAAGAGGGGCAAGATCCAATAATCACAACAACCATCCTGCGATAACCAACAGACTTGTAAAATAATGGCTAAATAATCGCGAGCATCCCGGGATGCTTCGGTGTTCTTCGTTATTTTTTTTTTTTCGTCGTATCGAGAGAAAAACTTCGCACGTCGCAAAAGTCGTACCGAAGAGAACACCTCGAGAGGGAAAAGGAAGCAAGCTCGATCTCTATTTTGAGAGAGATCGTTGTAACGGTGCGATATTACGATCGAAATAAATTTTTGAGCGAAGAGAAAATATCGACAAAGTCACTTCATTGAATGAAAGATAAATTGAAGAAAAAAAAAAGAAATTTGTACAATCCTTCTTCGTTACGGATTATTGTTGTTGTTATTATTATTATTATTATTATTGCCGTGATTATTATTCGTTCGGTTTAATCCGATTTGCAGTAAGATTTTCATTTTTGGTTTTGATTTTTTTCGCTCTCTTTGAACGACAATCTTGGGCAATCACGTCGTGCCTCCATCTTTCTTTTCACGCTTCAACACCGAAGGCAAATTCAATTACACTCACATAACGCTTATCGCGATAGATTTGATGGAGAAACAAAGTAAACAAAATCCATGAAGATTTTTAATTGTAAAGGCGACCAAAAAATGATTAGCATTGGATCGAAAATCACGAAAGGACTAAGTCGGATTTCTCACCAATCGCTAGTTCCTTTTCCTCTCTTAATTCTTCTCGATAACACGACTATGTTGGATAACCAATTTTCGTAACGGAAATAGATCGAAAACATCGCTCGAACGGACAATCCTTTTCCTCATTGATTTCACGACTATCGAAATTGTGCATTGAAAATCGTACAGATCCACTTTTCCGTATGAAAATTATACAAACGTGTTAATGACGACAAACTTCTTTGAATTCGTTGATGATAATCATCTTTTTTGCACCGATCATGCGTACTGAATTTTCGAAACTTAATTATGTAGTGAATCGCCAAGTCATTTGTAATAATTGTATTAGCCCTTACGTTGAAATTTTCCGCCGTCAAAAAACGCTATTTTCATTGTGAGTCCGAGTGTTCGTGACTGTTCAAAAATGTCTTCAACGATATCGAAATTTCGATGTCGACGCTTGCGAATTCGCGTTTCGTCAAAAAAAAAAAAAAAAAAATCATGACGTTACGTAATAATACGCGACTCGGGCTTTTCTTAATTCGAGCGGTCGACTTCCCGTCTGCAAAGAAACGAGATAATTCATCACGCTCTTGGACAACGTTCCTTGCGGTGGAAAAATGTTTTCGCGTTCTCGCTGAACGATTATTTTCCATGGCTCGCGCATCAGAAACGGCTCGTAACGATAATAATATTCATTATATTATTCACAATAATAATAATAATCATGAAAATAATGGTAACGACGGAAATTAGTATTAATTACGATAAGTCGTTGAACATAACGAAATATATTAATATTACTCATAATAATATTAGTTTTGTACATTGAAAAAAAAAACAAGCGTATTTTACATACGCCGTAACTATGAGATAGTGATATTAATGAACTATTTGTTGGCTTTTGAATAATGATAATACGAATAATAGTAATACTGATAATAATAACAATTGATAACAAAAACCTGGCGAATGGACAGATCGACATTTTTTTACTATCACGCGATGAGAACGTGAGAGGGAAAAATTTAAGAGAAAAAAACATGGAGTTGCCGGCTGGCCGTTTCTTAAAAATGTGTAACCTTGGGGCTAACAAAGTCACGAATACGCGAGGTACCATTTTTTTTTTTTTTCAAAATCATGCCGTTTCATTTTTCGACTTTTCCAACCGTATTGCAAAAGTTTCGTCGTCTAAAGAATAAAGAAGAGAAAAGAGGGAACGAAGTACATTATTAGTCGATAAAGTGATAAGTTTTGATTCGTCAAGTGAGGCGTAGCTCTTAAGAATCAACGAGAGTTTGTTCGTCGTGACGTACACCTGCATATTTGTAAACTGACCGTTTCAATTATTATTATTATTATTTTTCTTTTTTTTTAATCATTTCCGGCAAATTTTGTTAATCGACGAATGTACGCACGCGAAAGCTGATCGGCACAAATTCTTCATATTTTATCACTGAGTCTCCTCGAAATATCGAGAAGAAAAAAAGCTCAAATTATCGTTACGGAAAAATCACTTTTTCATCAACTCGATACGCAAGACTAATGAAACTAATGAAACTAACGAAACAGAAAAAAAATTAATAAAACGGAGGAACATGGAAAACTCCTACGGTGATGCGCGGCACGATCTTAACTCTCAAACTGTAAAAAATATAAATATAGAATATATACTATAAATATACGAATCCATACTTGCATATATATATATATATATATATATTTATATATATATGTATATATATGCCGGTATACTTACTCCCGTTACTTATGTACTAAATTTATAATCCTTGAAAACTCGTTCGTAAGGTTCGTAGTATTTAAGCCATCGGGATTTAATGCTTGGTCGAGCGAAAGGGAAAAAAACATACTGGTGTAGAAGAAATCGTAACACACGAACACTAACACATACTCACTCGTTTATGCGTCCGATCGAAGATGTAAGGAGAAAAAATGAAGGAGAACCCGAAATGATCAAGTACCCTCCGATACTCCACGAGAGCCATGGACTTGAAACAAGAAAAACATACGAAAAAAACAAACAGTGTAACTTGAATTCTGAGGGCACGCGGGGTCATTCCGCATTCAATATTAACTCGAGATTTTTCGGTCTGAAAAAATGGAAAATACGTTTTTTTATTAGTTAATTTTTTACTTTCGAATCCAAACGAACCCAACTGTGCTTTAATGGATAAATTGGTACGAAGACTTTGCTCGTTTTTGTTTTCTTTATTCGTGCACGGTTTTTGGAATATTCAGAGCTGAATATTCCAAAAATTCGGGTTCTATTCGGACCTGAGTGCAGTTTGAAGTTCGATAGTGATATCAAAAAGTTTCAAAATGTTAATTTTGCATTGTGATGTAATCAATCAGCTATCAATCAATCGTTATGGATTCGTCGATCGTTTTTTTTTACGATTCATCAATCATTACGGTGATTATTCAATGAATTTCCAAGCCGCGGAAATGGTTAACAAATCAACAACCCTCGGACTCCTTCTCATTTTATCTTCGATCAACCAAACAAAAAACAAATTTCCGTACTGAGCTACAAGTGAAAAGAGATTTTATTTCTATTTATTTCTTTCGTTTCTGTATTCTTTTTGAAGAACGTTGAATCTTGGGACACGCGAGTCCTCCTTTCCTCGCTGACGTGAAAGTGGGGAAAAGAAAGGGAGGGAGATCCAAAGAAGCCTAAATTATTATAATTTTCAGGATGGAACGTTTTTTGAATTCTCGGCGCGACGTTGAGAATTCTCTCGATACTGTACGTCGCTTTTAACGTGGATAAAAAAACCTTAAAGTCTTTCTTTATTTGAATTGCGTTTCGATATCTAGAAAACGACGTCGATTGGGTCAACGGACTCCATTTTGTCTTTCATGCAAATCCTCCCAAAAACCTCGTGAAAATGATGCAATGAAAAAGCTTTTTTTTCGTAAATAATTCCATCGACTCCATTATCGTCCCCCAATTCACTATCAGGTTGGACGAATGAATTTGGAATGGTCGTTCCGATCTTGAAGAACGCGATATCATCTCGGGTCGCCATTTTGAGTTCGCGCTGAGACGCCATTTTGCGTTTTCTTCGCTTGAGAAAAGTGAGTCAACGTCTCTTTTCTCATTTTCATCAAAGGCTTAAAAAATAACTGCAGCTTTCCAGGTACGCGTTGAAATTTGCGTTTTCGTTGTTACAGTGCCTCCGATCGAAACGAAGGTTCCGAAAATTACGATTCTCTCAGAGTTACCCCAAATAACCTCAAAACCCTAAACCCGCGATTTAAACCTCGCGCACGCGCACACGCGTACACACGTACACAGTCGCCTAGGGAAATACTGCGATATTTTTGTTTGCCGTACGAAATGGATATTTGGATACAGTTTAATCAAACGAAACGAGCGGTTAGCAAGAATTAACGATACATTCTTTTGTACGAAGACTAACTATTAACTTTTTCTCGCCTAACCCAAACGACGGCCCTTGTTATCACACGGCCGAGTCACCGTTGCGTGCACATTCGCAAATACGGCGAAAATAAAATACCCCCAGTGTTCGATCGATCCCCAGATGAAACAACGCGTATAAATCTTCTTCGGCGTAATCTCTATTTTTTATTTTATATTACGCATAATACGTACTAATTAGCTGTATAGCGATGCGAGATAAGGAACTAGACTATCGTTGCATCCTCCGCAGAGGGCGTACCAGAGAACCCGTCATTCAAAAACACCGCTCTAGTGACTTTTCATTTCGAAAGGGAAAGAGCTAGATGGGTCGAGATGACGGCGTGTAGAAGACCGACTTACCGCATATATACATATATATATATACACACACACACACACATATTATATCGAATAACATAAATAATTGTTAAAACGCGTTAACGCCAAATCGTTAATGTCAGCCATGTAAATAATAATCGTAACAATATATATAAAGTAAATAAAAGAGAAAAACAGATGAACACGCATATACGCATACACATAAGCAATACCAAATCCATAAAACACCCGGTTTATATATATATATATGAACATATATATATGAATTTGAAATTTCGAAGTAGCTAAATGTATCGGGCGAGCAGAATCCTTGATCCGATATCTCAACGAGGGTGAAAAATAGGGAAAATAAAACTGAAGCAACACCGCGTAGCGTGACTATATAGCGAGTGATATATATATATATATATATATATATATATATA
>JAPYZI010004722.1:0-12674 GCA_030523105.1 Ophioninae sp. A BG-2022a
AAAAAAAAAAAACAAAAAAAAAAAAAAAAAACAAAAAAAAAAAAAAAAAAAAAAAAAAAAAAAAAAAAAAAAAACAGAAAAAACAAAAAAAACAAAAAAAAAAGAAAAAAGGAACGACGAATCAACAACAAACAAACAAACAAATGAAATAACAAATCGTCTGGTTATCCGGTGATGTCAATAGAGAAGGTTAAATTAGAACCTTTATTCTTGTTACTACAGCGTCAACAGCAATACGACAAGTCCTTTGCCTCCTCAACGTCACCCCACATACATCCTGGCGCTCGCCGTCTTGTTCCCCTCCCGGACGATCACCCATTTATGAAAGTATCAAAAATATCCTTTCCGTCACTCGCCACCTTAACTCGCTCTGCGTCCCGCGTGCCCACCCTCCCCTCGTACCGTCCCTGATCGATCACTCTCCCACGCCCCTCCCCACCCGCCAACCAACAGACAACGAAAAAAAACCGATAAATCGTCCGATAGTAAAATCGTGTTTTCTCACTCTCTCTCTCTCTCTCTCTCTTTGTTATTTTTCTTTCAAATAAGAGCTAACTTATCTAAGAGCTCGCGCCCGCTCGTCGTGATAAGCAGGCGTCCGTGTAATCGACTAAGCTTCCGACCTTAACGTATACATCATTTTTTTCCCTTTCCTCCGTGAAAACCAAAAAAAAAAAAAAAATAAAATAAAACAACGAAAATGAAAAAAAAAAAAGAAAAAAGGAAAAACGAGAACGAATATCAATCGAGTATAATGAAAAACGCGACGTTCGTACGTACTCGTGTACGCGCGCGCTCGAGTTTAAAACGGTTGTCCCACCGGAAGTGTTATCGAACGGACCGGATGTTTAAAATAAAACGAACGTCGAAAAGATGAAAAAAAAAAAACGAAGCAAAAACGTTACGTTTCGAGCCAGTCTTCGAGAGATCGGAAGTCGCCCCGTCAAGGTTAACGCGGGGGTCGCGGCGATGCATCGTTAAGTAACGCAACAATTATCTGTTTTCCTGCCGAAATTTGCGTTTGACCTTGGCGTGACCTTGGCGTGACCTTGACGTGACCTTGGCATGACTTTGTAGGGACTCAGCCGTCAAGATCACTCCTCTTGGCCTCGGGACGGGCGAAACATTTTTTACTCCGCGCGTTCCAGTTACGACCCGTAACACTTCTCCCGGGACACCCTGTATATACGTGTATGTATGCGTATGTTTCAATGCGCTTGTGTGTTTGTGTGTGTGTATGTGTTTGGTTTGAGTACGCGCACGCGTATGCTCACGAGCCTGGTACGTACGTACGTGTATATTCATATAAATATGTACACGCTAACGATAACGGTAATAAATTTGCTTAACCTCTGTAAAATCGACTTTGAGATGTAAAACTAATTAAAATTTATAAATATTTTACAATCGATAGTAAGCGATAATAGCGTTAATAGAATAATTATAGATACGTATAGATAATAGCAATTTTTTTTTCATCGCTTAATCTCGGCGCGATGTGTTTCTCTTTTTTTTTTCGTATTTATATTCGACCCCCCCCCACCCGCCCCGCTCGATAAGTCACCCCAATCTTTCCCCACCCCCCACGTTAGCTGCAGAGTTTTAAGGATTCGAAGTTGGATTTTCGTCCATGTTATTATTATCCATGTTTTTTTCGTCTCGTTCGCATCCTCTCGCTCGATAGTGCTTTTTTTTTGTTTTCATTTCTTTTCTCTTTTTAAACTTCAACGTTTCTCGGTTGCTCGAACGATCGTCACACGCGTACGAACCACCGTAGCAGACTAGCGGCCACCTTGACTAGTTTCCTGTTTTTCTTTTTAAATCTTTTTAGTTTTTTTGTTTTTTCATGATTTTTTTTCTTTTCTTTAATATCTGTGTGAGTGTATGTGTGTGTTTGTGTGTTTCGCTTCTCTCGATTAGCTCGTCGGCTCTTCCGGTATTACGCAGTCGCACATCCCGCTGTGATTCGTATATATTTAAAATTCGCGTCCCCTCGTCGTCCGGTTCGGGGCCCCGAAATTTGTTCCACATATGTTTTTTTTTTTTTTTAATTAACAGTTCCTCGAAAATAATTCGGCGTCCGGTCGAATCAGTCGCCGGGATGCTCCGGACAACTGCGATTCACTTGAAACCACTTGTCGATGCAACTGCGAACATAGAGAGAGAAAAAGAGAGAGGAGAAATATTGACCGCGCGAGTACACAGTTTCGATAGACTTTCGTAGAGCCGAGTTCAACGGTATAACATTTTGAAGAACGGGAAACATCGAAACTTCTTAGATATGATCGTCGAACTTCCCAGCACTAAATAATAACTCTAAACGCAAACGAACGGTCGCGATACTTTTAGGCGTTATAAAAAACTGAACAAACAGCGATCGGAGAAGAAATGGGTTTTTTTTTGTAGAACTATTTGGTTTGAAGCATTTCAGTTGCATGCGTTTAATGTTTGTCCGAGTCTGTCACTCGATATTTAAGATTCTGGTTCATCTGGACTTGCGCGGGTTATGTCAAGGTCACAGTTGCAGAGTAAGGTCAAAATCAAAGGGTAAAGGTTGCTCGGTGCATACGTACTTTTTGTGGTATATACACAGGCAAGGCAAGCGAGCTATCACGTCTCCAGGCTGCAGCTCCTCCAGGCAAATAACGCATTCGCCTTTCTCATCGGCTAAAACGTCCTCTGCAAGAAACATGAAATTCTTATGGTGTATTCGCTTTTCTAAGGACTCCCGTGCAACGAAAAAACACTTGGACTCACCGTTGTAGCTTAGACGCGGTTTTGTCAGGCACATTACCAAATGACACTCTATGTCGTCCGGCAGAATGAATTTGGAGCACACCGGACATTTTAGACCTGGAAACGAGAGAATTGGAAATTCTATGACATATTTAGATATCGAAGAATGAAAATGTAGGTTCCTGGATTTTGGAAAGCGTTCGGAGATGTTGGGTTATTTCTGGAATTGTTACACTTTCAGTCGAGCTTCGATAATCGTTGTTAGGATTTGGGTTCGAGATTGTTTGGATTGCGAATCTAGAATTGAATTTGGTACACGAATATGAATTCTGCAGGTTATGTTCGAGATTTGAAAAAAATTCCGTTGTTGGGGACGCATTGATTGAAAACGAAAGTACCGTAAATGACGCGTCTAACGTGATGGGTCGGTACGACTTCTGTCTCGGTTTCGTTAAGGCACGAGCTCACTATTATGCCCATAGTAAACTCCGCCTAACCTCAATCTACCCCATCCCAACTGATGTCATCGGTGCGAAAAAATTTCGAAAATCTGACAGCGATTCGGGGAAGCCGCGGTTCAAAACATCGTTGCCCCTCCTCCCTCTCTTCGGACGCTCGGATCTTCACGTTTGCACCCCTTGCCGGCAACGCGTACGCGTCACACTTCCCGATCGCGCTAAATTGCAATGCACTGAATTAATTTTAATGAAGGAAAGCCCTTGAAAATGTACATCGATTGTACACGGTTACCAGGCCAACCACCCCGATAACACGCGCCAAAACAAAGGCTCCTTTCGATCTTCTCCCTCCTTACGCCCCCGCGGCGCATTGGCTCGAACTTTGCCCCACCACGACCCCTCGCAACTTCCCCCACCGCTGTGCCTTGGAGCTTTCCCCACCACCGAGCCTCGTAGCTTCCCTCGCGCTGCAGCGCCCGCCGAAGTTGACCAATGGCTCGCAGTCGTACCGGAGCGACGTACGCGCGCAGCTTCTCAACCTTACCTGACTTATGGGCCTCGCATTGACGCTAGGTCGCATCCCTCATGACCACGTTCTCGGAGTGTATATCTGCTCCGAAAGGTCGTTCAACAGAGAAAAGATAGAAAAAAAAACGACTGCCCCAAAGCCACGAAATTTTTCGACACTCTGATGCGAAACAAGATTCGTAATGCATTTTGTAGGCCAATGAAAGAAGCGTAGAAAAGAAAAAAGAAGAGTCAGCTGACGACGTCGGTGACTCGAAGGAAAAAACTCGCGGATTCCTCGTGATGACGCATGTTGAAAATGGGATCGAACAAAGGAGGGTTCGAGCGAAAAATAAATCGGGCAACGAACAAATCTTTCTAGTCCTACCGTATGATCATTTCTGACGAAACGTCCCGTTAGAATTTTTCATACTGTAATTTGTCAACGATTCAAAACGCCAATTCGATTCTAGCCGATTCCCGAACTTGCGCACCATCGAATATCGATCAAACACGAATAAACTATTCCGAGAACTGAGAAGTCCGACCATAACCCAACTTTTTTTGGTTTTCCCGCGTTACTTCGATCCTCACAACGATTCGCACGTTCCAGTCCCGATACCCTCGACCACGATAAAATGTCATCTCCCTTTGAAAATCCTCGACATAACCTAACTTTCTTATAAATTCCGAGTTATTCTCGATGCCCGCAACAATTTGTACCGATGTCTCAAACGTCCTCGATCCGAAACACGTCACTTTACCTAAAAAACTTGTGACCTAACCTGACTTTTCCAATTTTTTCTCCATTTCTCCAAATTTTCCCACGGACCATCACTCACAAAAATTTTGCCACCATTCCAAAAACTGCAAAAAAAACATAACCTTGCTCTGAAAATCTTTGCTATAACCTATCTTTTTCCATTAGTATCCCATTATTCGGCGACAGCTAAATAGCGAACATTCAAGAAATGTAAGCGATATCTTGTTTTTCTCCCGATGTCGTCCCAGCTCGACGGAGCTCTTCGAGACTCACCATTGAGGGACCAGATGTGCGAAGGCAAGCTGTGAGCAGCGTAGACCCTACCGCTGTCTTCGTCGCCGTCGTCCGAGTCGAGATTGACGAGACCGAGGGCTTGACCGACATTGACACCGACCGAATTGGCTATACTACTCTGTTCGCCGGACGAGAGATCCGGAACGGAGCTGAGGGACCTAGCTCGCTGTCTACTGTCGCCGGGGAGTCTGGACGACTGCGACTGTCCACTTTGTTGATGCTGAAGCATTCCGACACCGCCAGGGAGCGAGCGTAATATCGAGAATCCCTGCATGGTCGTATCGTCAGTGGCGTTGGATGACTGACCATTGCCAGTCGTCGACTGGGCCACCGTACTCGACTTTGCTCCCATCTCCGTCAAGAGGAACCGAATGAATAAAAGCGCGCGTCCGAATGCGCGAGGTAACGAAGTTGGATGAATTAGACCCCGGAAAAAAGTGCGTCGTGTTTTGATGAGTATCGTGACGACCGGGGGATGATGTCTCGTGTGTTTTTGCTTCCGAATACCTACGGGCTCCCCCTCCCCTCCGGGGTCACGCAGTATCGCAATATCGCACTCATACGCGGTTCGCAGCACTTATCTCTCGCCTCTCTTCGATTTACCCCTCTCGCGCTCTTTTACCACGTTCGTTCTTTGTTTTTTTTTTTTCGTTTTTTTTGTTTCTTATTTTTCTTTCTTTTTTATTCGCGACACGATGATCGTCTCGCCGGAGCGATACTTCGAACACACGATACTTCGCACCGAAATAACGCGTACGTGTGCCCGAGGGTTGATACTTTCCTCGCCACCGCGCTTCAATAAAACACTCGCGAATTTCGTTTAGGCCGAAAGTAGTAATTTAAAGAGCCTCCCCGCGACAAGCAAGTCATTTCGTGCGAGAGCACACCAGCGGCTCGTCCCGCAAAACATTCCCCGACATCTTGGCTCAAAACTTCCTAGAAGTACGAGCGGGCAATCTTTTTTTTTTGCTCCTCTTTTCTCGCGATTCTCGCTCTCCGAACCAGCAATAACCTCCTCCTCCCCCCTGCCTTCCGCAGCCCGCCAGGGCAATCTCGTTGCGTTGGTAATCACGGTGCTTTTGCGAACCCGCAAAGTCCCTAGATCCGTGCTGCGGTTGCGTACACCGAGAAAACCCCGGGAACTTTCGACGCCTAGTCAACGGAAAGAATTTCTTCGTACTTGCGCCGATTGACGAGCTCGTCGCTGGTGTCGCTGTTCGCGAAGCGTTCGCAAATTTTTCGATGGATGAAACGACGCTGTGATTGGTTGGAGATGAACGCGGGTTAATTTGACAGTAACCTCAATTTCGGTGTTAAGACTTTTTTACTACGATTAAATTAAATACGAATCGAACAATTTTTCACTGGTTTCACTTAAACCTTGAAACATCATTTTTCGTATACCCCTGATTATCAGATCCTCGAAATCACAATTTCACCAATGACTTTTCTAATTATAAAAGAAGACAACTGAAATCTAACAATATATAATTAAAAAATCATAGCTGATATATTATTCACCAAAATAAAAGAAGTAATTATAAAACGTTTGACAAAATGATAAAGTTTCGATAATTAATTTCCCAAATAATACATTTTCAACGTTTTATATTTTACGATCTTGGAATTACTTGACAATTGTCATTGTCCTCTCCGTTAATCACAAATGTGATAATCCACCGATCGATTTCAATATCCAACCCAATAACCCGGCAAAAAAGTCGGAAGAAAAAAACGAACACCGGAAGTGACCGGGAAACGGATCGAGAACGATTCAAAAAACAGGATTCGTACGTTTTTGTTCAGAAACGGTGAATCACACGGTATATTTTTATAAATACAAATACACAGAGGTATATATAGATATATATAGATATATATATATATATGTATATATATATATTTACAGACATGTCTCGTTATAAAAATACCTAGGAGGATGGTTTGTACAAAGGCGCGATGATATTTGTTTGTTTTTTTTTTTTGCTTGTCTTTTTGTTTGTCCGAAAGCGAGGCTTTTCATTCGCGAAAAATTGTTTGGTGAATGAAAATGGCGCCTCGAGGAACGGCACGTTAACGGTTAGAGAGTATTCAATACTTTTGACATAAATTACGTATATCAGACTTTGGATCTGGGCTCATCGAACTCCACTCTGTCAACGAACATTTCGGCAGTTTCCTCTTCGACGAGGATGTCTCGCAAATATCCACGATTTCGTAATAATCACGCACGAGAGAGTCTATCCAACTCTCGAGTTCCGGACCAATTCGCTCCTCTACGTTTCCACTTTTGATCGTCCAGGGACCTTCTTCTCTTTCCAACCCCTTCACCATCGGCATCCATTTCTCACTCGCAGCTTCTGGCACGTTGTAACTTCCGGTTGGCCCGTTGTGAATTTCTCGCGATTTTCGCGATGTTATCATTTTGTTCCTCCAGTGAGACAGAGGCGTCACGAGGAACTTCAACTTTGCTACCAGCACCGTTTCCGTCGCTAGCAAAACTCGCCATGTACCGATCGCGAGCGGCTCCACTAGCTGTGGCTTCGAAGATCCGGTCTGGAAATAAAATAGATTATAAATGAAATTTTATTTTTTATTCACGTATTTAATGTTATTCATTAAATTTCTTATTTTATTAATAATTAAAAATGTTCATTATGTCGTGTTTAATATTAATTATTTGTTTAATTAAATGGAATTATTTTCGCAAGATTTCGCAAAAATAAATTTCGTAAAAAATTAGCCAAAACGTATATCGATCTAAAACGAAGGAAAAAAAAATAATCAGAACGCTTTAAAAACCAACTTCGAAAAATAAGTATTAGCGTATCGAGGATTTACCAGAGTGGATTCCTCGACTTGGAATCGCGCGACATCAGCAAGCCGTCCGTGTGGATCGATCCACAAAACCGTGATATTCCTGGGTGTAACAAGAGCGACATCGAATTCATAAGCAAGAACAGGAGCAGCTAGGGGTCCCAAGCTGCCCATGAGATTCCTAAAAGTTTGTTCCTTCTGATCGTAATCAGTGCCAATCGCGAGATTTCGTATCCTCGAAGTCCAGACACCGTGAGTGGAGAAATTTTTTCTCACGTTGACGAGTGCTTCGAATTTCCGTTGAAATTCCGTCGAATCAGATCCACCGTTCATTTCAACCATTACGAGGATTCCCTTGAAACGGTTGTCCCTAAAGTGAGCGGTGGCTTCGATCACCTTAGCATTACGAGGATCCATTTTGAGGCTCGCAACGAGTGATCTGGCGATCGATCGAGAAACTGTTAGAAGAGCGTCATCAGCGAGAGGGCTGAGATCCGCATGATGATAAATATTTTGCCAATAAGCGTCCAAACGCGGTTTAGATCCGTTGGAGAACCGTTCCGGATACAGCCATTCTTCCAGTCGATCGATAATTCTCTGATCGATCGACGGCTCGAATTTACGAGCGAAGAACAAATTCCGATCAGCCGTGTTTCTTATCCTGGCGATATCTTCGAGTTTAAAGTCGTTCGGACTGCAACCGCACCAATCAACGACTACCTTGTATTGGCACTTGCAACCAAGCTTTCTCTTCCAATTCGTCACGTGCAAATTGTTGTCAACGTAAGTATCGCAGAAACGGGAATTTCGTAAAACCGTGTGGAAAAAGGATTCCGCTGGGAGAAGAGTGTAACGGTAAACACTTAGAAGACCGTTCACCAAAGAATCGGGATTCGAATCCGCGACGTATTCGACGAAATCGCGGCTCAAGGCGACCCAGTCGCTTCCACCGTCTATTTGAATCCCTGGCCAAAGAAAAACCAAATGTAACACGTGAAAATGAACGACAATTCCTAAAGTAAATTTGCTACAGTCACTGGCCTAAAATTGGACTGAGATCGTTGATAACGGCAGTTTGAATGCTGATGCTTTACCTTCCGGCAATTTCCTGTCCCCGACTCGCCACATCCTAGCTTCGCACTCGACGAAACTCTTGTCGAGTCCCTGCTTAGCGACGAATCGCTGTACTTCTCTTCCGTGCGATTTGACGAAATTGAGGCCTCTGTTGCGCGTCAAAAAATCCGTGAGCTGCTCATTGTTCTTTATCGGGAAATCAGACTCCGAGAGATTAACCAGAAAATCCCAGTGGCGAGAATGCTTCAGCATTTGTTGGGCGGAGCTTAAGAGGGTCGTCAACAAACTCGCGCCACCCCAAATACTCGCGTGACGATGGCCCGCTCCCTTTGCCACTTCGATGTTGTTCGCGCGACAGGATCTTTCAACTTCCAACATTTCACGGTACAAGTAATCCTGCCTCTGCAACCAGTTTGTTTGGGTTTTATTTGAGACGTGAAAAAAATATAAAAATAATTTAAAAAAGAAGAACGCTCATTTTGTTTTCTCGTCGTTGCGACGAAACGAATCTGCCAATATTAGGCATCATTATACTCACCGCGTCTACGTGGATGTAGTAAAGATGCGAAGGATCGTAGAGAACGTTTATCAACCGCTTGACCTGCCTGCTTGCGCGTCCATTCACCGTCAAGAGAAACGCGATGTTCACGCGTTTCTCTTCGTTTCCAGTTTTGACGCTCGAATTTTTCGCCTCTTGGGCCTTGAATTCTGAAAATTGGATTTGTCATGATTATTGTGCAAAAAGAAAAGTGGGATTCCTCCAAAAAAGACGTTTTGATTAAAAAAAAATCGAAATATAAAATAAATCATGCGAAAGAATAAAATAGTAGTAATAATGACAATAATGAGAAAAAGAAAAAATTGATAATGGTATTTCAATGATCATAACAAAATAATGAAATAAAAGAAATAATAATAGCAAATTAAAAGTTACAGAAATAAATAGAAACTTTCTGTATCGCTAAAGGAAATATCTATTACTTTGAATTCCGGTCGAGTAAACGTTGATAGTAAAATAACCGCCGCAGGACTGCTTCGCGTCTCCGGGACAAGTCATGTCGCATCTCGAGTCGGGAAGTTTTTTAGAACGCTGAGGTTCCTCCGTTCCGCAGAAACACTCCACTCTGCAATTCCATTTGCCATTAGGTCAATAAATCGCTCGACAAAATACTTCCATGATCATCGAATGTGACTTTCTCGGAGCTATTGATTTGCGTAGAGTTATCTGTAGATTTGACTACGTTAAATGGAGAAACATATTTGAAAATGATCCCTTATTTTGTGCCCTAGATTAAACCGAGACGCATCGCAATGTGAATCAGTAATATTGAACAGAATAAGTGAGGGCAACGAGTCGTACTCACGAATATTCTACTCCGGCGTATGGATATCCCGACTGTAGACACAGCATAGCGCATCGCTCCGGTGAGTTGTCGTTTTTGCGTACAGTGTAATAACCCGACAAAAGCTTCAGCGTTTTGTCATCCTTGAAGCATCCGAGGCTTCTGGGAGTCCGTTCGAAGCCTGGTGAGTGAGGGCACGTAGAACGTAATCTTGATGGATACAAAGTTCCAGCCTGGCTAAGGCACGTTACGTTCACAATTTTCTGCTTGCACAATTGGGTCCGTGCCCTCGTCACTGCACTGACAGCTTCTCTTCCCGTCACTTCGCACACGGGTGTAAAGTTCAGTGACTTTGGATCGAGTTTTAACCTGGCGGTACGATTGCCGATGCTTTGCGGAGCTTTGTCACGAGTTGATCTCTTGTCGGGTGGCAACTTGATTTGACGGAACGCCTTCGGCGAACCCTCGTCTTCTTCTGGCTGTGACGAGCCACCCTGAACACGGATCATAGAAAGTTTGACGTTGTTCGATTCGGGCAAACCCAATGAAACTGGAAAGAGCTGTGACATACTCAACTAAAATTACATAAACCGAAACAAACCCAAACGAGCCTAGAAACATGGTAATGCATCTAAACGAGTTCGGATAAACCCAAACGAACTCAAAATTGTTAATGAGAAAAGAACAAGTGGAATTTGAATAGAAAAGAGACGAGGAAACAGGTTAGAATCACCGGACATTCAGTCCCGAACACGATCCGGACCATCTTCGATGGATTTAGTAATTTAAAGATAGAAAGTTTATGGGATTCGAAAATAGGTGGAAAGACGATTGTACAATCCGAAATTGAGAGTGAAGTGACAACTTAACCTACAAACTTACCTCGCCCGAAAATGGTCCACCGGAGCGTCGCCTCGCATTTTCCAAAGTGATGAATTCGTAAGCCAAATAAAGCTGAACGCACAGTATCGTAGTCACGATAACAAAGAATATTCGATACTTTCGGAGGCAGCTCGAGGAACGAATTTCGAGCTGGCCCCTGATCGGCGCCATCTTTTTTTCCCTACGTACAGAAATACTCGAAGGGCGCTACGTTTTTTTCATTCACCCCGAGAATCAAATTCGGGCTCCGATCTGGTATCGTTCGTCCTTGGCGGGGTTACGCGGGTCGGAGCATCGCCGGGCAGGCAATCAGGGTCGCCAATTTCTCGAACTGTCAAACCCGAACATAACCTCGAAAACGTACGATCAATTTTGTATACCCGTTGGTATCAGGCCAACGATTTTATTGACGCCGGAAATAATCGTCCTTTAATGATAAAAATGTGCACTTAATGGCGATATTTAAATTAAAATGGCGGGTCACGTGACGTGCGAAATTTCAGACAGAAAAATTGTCAACAAAATCAGGAATGCCATGTTTTTAAACCGAGTTTAAAACAGCAGCACTTTTCAACTCCGTTTGTTTCCGCTATGCAGAATGGCCGCAGTTTTTAGTGTCCTACTCTGCCACCGTGGCGCTAGTTATCTTATGAGAATCTTTCATGCCAGCACATATATACAGGGTGTCCCACGACGAAATGTCATCCGTGAAAAGGGGGGCTTGGGGGTGCAATTTTGAGTGTATTGGTACAAACATGTACGGTTTCCGGATCAACCCCTCAATTATTAATAATTTTTAAAGACAGCCAATCAGGCGCGCCCGTTGAGCTTACGTAGGAGAGCGGTACGCACGTGTGGTAGTGCGCGATGTTTAGACGTTTAGTGTCATATCGATGTATTTTTATTCCGTGAAAAGAAATCGACTATTTAATTCGCCTGGAACTCCCCATTTCTAGGGAAAACAGTAAACAAATATTCTAGAAGCGTTTTTTACATTTTCCCTGTCGAATTTTGTACTTTCGGCAAAAACTCGGGCATATTCGTAATCAGCAGAAAATTTCTGATTAAGTAGACCCTTTTGAGAGCTTAAAAACGAAAAAAAAAAATTTCGTCTTCCCCCGGCCACTTTTTCGGAATCTCAAATATCACGAAATTTCAAAAGGTCGTAGAGTGCGCTTCTCATATGCTATAGAGATTCAATTGGTGTGTTTGGAAAAGGTTTTTGCCTGACTTAAATAATGGCGTTGGATTCATATCGATATCTCGTATAGTTTCCCCGGAATTTCCACTTGAAAAATGGCAAAAAAAGAGGCAAAGGGGTATGTATGGAAAAATTAGCAAAAATCGATGCTCCAACTTTGAAATTCTGCCAAAAATCTAAAAACCATCGGATTTTGATGATTAAAAAAGCATTTTGAAGAGAAAATCATAACGAAGAGATTGAGCGCAAAGTGGAGTTCCAAATCCCAAAGGGAAAAAAGTTATCGATGATGTAGTGAAAAAACGTATTCTGCCCAAAAATGGAAAAAAAATTTTGATTTTTAATATTTTTTTTATAGGTCCTTTACGATGGAATTTGATCCCCTGAACACGAATCTACTATTAATTTCCACAAAAACCCAAAATTTCTATGAAAAAATCGTAAAGAACACCTTAAAACACGTTTTTCTTTGCTTCGTTCCATGCTTTGAACAAAAATTCTATGATATTCGTAATCAGCGGAAAATTTCCGATCAAATAGACCCTTTTAAGAGTTTAAAAACGGAAAAAAAAATTTTTTCGTCCTTCCGGGCCGCTTTT
>JAPYZI010004723.1:0-27899 GCA_030523105.1 Ophioninae sp. A BG-2022a
TTGTATTTTCGATTTTTTTTCGATTTTTTTTTCCATCGCGCTTCCTCACGGCGAAGAGTCGTCGGTCACCTCACACTCGGCAGGTAAAACCTGAGCTCGTTCGCGACAATTCTTACGATAAATAAGAGCTCGAGGGGTCCATTGATGAAAATTTGTGGAGGAGGGGGGGAAGGTTGAATCGATAAATAGAAAAGTAATGGTTCGCTCTCGAGGATTCACACGATCGGGAGAGATCATATGGATGGATGAATGAAATATATATATATATATATATATATATTTTTTTTTAAATTTAAAAACTTTTTTTTTATTCGTACAAATTCGTTTTTTTAAATTTGTCTTTTTCGGTTTTTGAAGATTGTTTGTTTCCTCGATATCTTTTTTTAATTGTGCTTTTTTTCGGAAGAAAAAACTGTCCTGAAAGTTTTGTTTTCCGACCCATCGACGCCTGATCGAAAGCGAGGAAAGAGAGAAGGGGGGGATGGGTTTCGAGATAATTTGGGGTAGGTAGTAAATAATCAGCTTCATGACGCGATTCTTTTCAATATCGACGAGTCTCGAGGATATTCGTTCGATCGAACGATTTCTCATCGATAATGAATACATTATCATTTTTAATATATATATATATATATATCCGTTACGTATTTTTCAATATTTTTAATCTGGTTGATTAATCAACCGAATTACTGATAATTAATGACATTTATATTTATCAAAAATATCCGATTGATCCGTACGTTGTTAAATTTAATAAAAAAAATAACTTGAACTGACGCAACCGTAATAAAAAGTTCACCAAATGTTACAACGAATTAACCAACGAAGAAAAAAACCAAAAAAAAACAAAAATCATACGTTTAAAAAAAAATGAAAGACCGCCGATTCGTCGCTGGGCTTCCCCGTTTCCTTTAATTTTTCACGATATCGCGGAAAATACCTGCGGCGAGATCCCGATCCCGAACAGCTGCTCACGATCTTCCAGATGAAAAAGAAATGAAGAAAGAAAGGAAAAGAAATAAGAATAAAACGTTGTATTTTACGCGCGGTTGCGATTCACCGTCACCTAAAGGTGTCCCGTGTATGAAGACGAGAGGATTCTCGTTCCGAGATGACGTCCCGTGATACATGTTATTTATAATATTTTTCCAAGGGGTTGTAACACCTATACATATATATATATATATATATAGGGAAAGTCCGGAGAAGGGGGGAGCCAAACAAAAAAAGAGAATTGAAAAAAAGAAAGTCCTCGCGCGATCCCGAAACCGGGAGGGCAAAGACTCGCGTGCCGTCAACATTGAGAGGGACCTCCCATCGCCAACCTCGAAGCCACCCCGAAACCATCAGATAATCGAAAATTCACGAGAACTCTTCCTCGTGAAATTCCAATCCATCAAAATGAAAAATGAGTCGATCTAGGGACGAACAAAAAAAGAAAGTAATTTCTAATGTTTTTTTTTTTTTTTTTTTTTCTTTTTTTTCCGACGTCTGAAGAATTCTAATTTTTCTTCTTTATTCGTTGATTGAAGAAAAAAAGTTGTATCAGTTATTAATATATTGTATGTTATTATTAGTGTTCTTGTATAATAATTATTATTTGTATTTGACTTTTTTAATGGTTTTATTGGAATATCGAATACGATTGAAAATAATAAATAATAATGATAATGATAGTTGTATAAAAATAATTTTAGGGCGTGAAATTTTAATTTTCGTTAAAACTTGGTTTCGATCGATCACGTTGATTAACGCAATTGTCGTTTTAAGGTATCTTCGAAATTTCGATCCGTGATTTATTTCGGAGGGAGGTAGAGAGGGAACGATAACAGTCGCTTTCGTTTTCTGTCGATATTATCGTAATTCGTTTCTCTCGCGTGTTCCTTTTTTTTTTTTTTCTCGTTACACCCCCTTAACCCCTCGGCTGTTGGATCTTGGCTGGGATTCGTATCCCTTCACTTTTCTCCGGTTGGGGAAGGCCAACGAGTGCAATTCTGGCTGCCTCGAGCGTTCGTGTTTCGTATCCTGTATTTTCTTCTCGATCTCCTATCTTTCTTTTAACATTTTTTTTTTTTCGCGAATTTCGCATTTATTCACAATTCCAGAAATGTTCCTGATTTTTATTGAGTCGTCTCCTTGTTTTTTTTTTTTTTTTTCTCCAAGTTTTCCCTCTCCAACATTTTCGATCTATTGCAACGTTCAAAAACGGCTGGTGCGATAAAAAGTTTTTCGAAAGTTAAGAATTTCTGCCGAAATGGTAAATGTTCGAATGAACAATGTTCAGACTGATAATAACGGTATGATTCGATACTTATTCCAATTGTACATTCGATCAGTAATTGAGAAATAATTCACGAATAATTGTTTATAAAAAATTGGTTTGAATAATATTAATAATAATAATATTGTAATAACATGAAATGAATAATTGAATAATAATAATATAGTAATATGAATAATATTATAAAAAATATGAAGCTGTTATTATTTGTAAACAATTTAGCCAGTAGTTAAATAATTGTACATTAATTACATAAAAATGATTATTAACGTTCATTAATGGTATATATAATTAATATAAATAATAATAATAATTATTATTATCATTATTATTAACAATCAATCGTAATAATTGTAATAAATAATCACGATATATTATTTATTATTATTTATTATTATTATCAATCAATAACAAAATACAAGGGAAGATTTCCGGATGAACAAAAAGAAAGTTAATTATATTTTTTCATTTGTGAGATCGGCAAAATTTTATTTGTTCGATTAAAAGTATAAATAAATAGTAAATTCGAAGAACGGCACGAGCAGGCGATAAAATCGTTCGAGTACGAGGTGGAGGTTGGACAAATTAATGACGCATCATTTGATACGGTTTGAGCTCGAACGCCTCTCGCTGCCTACACCCCCCCCCCCGCTCCCCCGCCCCACCGAATTAGCCTCGATAGGGTCGCGCCATTTGGCCGAATAGTGGCTCTCCCCAAGAGAATTCGGACCTCCCCCAACTTGCAATTATTGAAGAAATTTGATCTGCCCCTCTAGGGTTGGGTGTTGCAATGCAAATTGCCCGTGTCTGTATAGCCCTTATCGAGTCTTCTGATTAATAATTGCAGCAATTATAGACCCTGACGCAAAAATAAAAAAAAAATTGACAAACGCACTGCGTCGAAAATAATAAAAAATAATAAAAAAAAAAAAAACAAAAACACGAAAGAACTAAACTGCTATTCCGATGAGTCATTCCATTTATTGATTGTTTAATAGAATCATTTAATCACATAATGAGGTTTATTCAATTGAATTGTTCAATTAGTAGTTGAATAATAAATTTATTTATTTATTTATATATTTATTTATTTATTTAGTTAACTGGCTCAATCGATTATTCAAGTGACTCAATAAATTGAGTCACGTGACGTTATTCATAAACTTATTAATTATGATACCTAATCAACTAAATGAAATTTGTTTACGTGAAAGAATTGACTTATTTAAAAATATAAGTCAAACGAGCCAATAAATTTGACAGAGCTCGTTTCTCTTAATTGTTTAAATAAATAAAGTAACCTAATCAACGCGATTACTTAAATATGCTAGAAATAATTAATACGATGCAACAATAATAATAATAATAATGACAGGAATAAAAAGAAATAATGTTTCAGCGTACCCTTAATTTATGCGCATCGCGGTAATTGGACATCGGCTCGCGCCACGGAAATTCTCTTTTGTTCGGGATGCCCTCCGCGGGGCCTTACGTCCCGAATAAAAAGTCTCTAGAATCTGAGTCTCGGAAATCTCGAGGACGATCCGTCCCGAGTCTTCTGTATTCCCGCCGGATAAATGTCTCTTGTGCCACGGTCATGCGACTTCCAGACACGCAGCCATACTTGTACACGCGGACCGAGTTAATCCTCAGAAGAGGGAGAGGAGTGACTGTGAAGAGGAGGAGGAGGAGGAGGGGGCAGACAGAGGGCACGCGACAGCCACGAGTCCAGCGTCCGCTCACCTCGCTTCCGCAGCTTTGACGCCAGACAACGCTCGAACCGACGCCGAGCCACCCTTGGATTCGAGCTTCCGTCAAAAAGCTCAGGAACACTCGACGGGAGTGTCAAATTCTTCGGACACCGCGAGGGCTCGATGACGCTTAAATGGAGCCAATGATTTGAAAAAAGAACGACCAAAAATCCACCGTTGGATCTTGATGTCGAAAAAGTCCTGATAGTATCAACTATGGGGTCTTGATTCGAGTCCATAAACTCCTAATAGCCTCGACTATTGGGTCTTCATCCAAGTCCATAAACTTCTGATAATATCAATTATCGGGTCTTGATCCAAGTCCAGGAACTCCTAACAGCCTCAACTATTGGGTCTTGATCCAAGTCTACCGTTGAAACCGTTAGGAATTCATTCCTATCCAATATCAGCGAAAAGACCATTATTGGGACTTGAATAAAGTCGAGGAAGTTAGGTTATTCCTTGATGAAGTTAGGGATTGACCCTTATCTTTGGAACGAACCATTCTAAGCGTACCAATTGAGTCCATATTAGCCGAGTCTAAACTGATCCAGTCGAAATTGGGTTGGCAAAACGCATTTTCAAGATCGCAATGAAAGTGCCTTGGGGTTTTACCCGGCCACGAAGAAAACTGTAACAGCAGCCGGAGCAAGCTACTTTGGGCCAGTGTTACAGCGAACAAAAGCCAAAAATCGTACTAAACGGGTGTTTATCGCGAAAGGTGTGGAAGGGTTGAAGACACGTAACCAGGCAAATGTGGTATTATGTGGCTCATACGGGAAAAGGCTTATCGGTGGCTCGTCAGTGGCGCGCGCCGGCTATCTTCGAGAGCTAGAACGGTTTGCAATACGCCTGGTAATCTGTTAGGCACATGTGTATGGAAGTTACATACGTATTCTCGTATCTCTCGGTCTCTCTCGGTTTCTGCGTTGGCTCGTGCCGTTAATGAGCCCGCATGAGGCGCACAGGGTGCTCCGACGTGTTTCAAATGCACAAACACAATCTTAGCTCTTACCGAGAAACCGTGTACGAACGGAACACTACAAAATGGAATTGGTACCAGACAGCGAGAGAGAAAGAGAGAGAGAGAGAGAGAGAGAGATGTTCAGCAGACAAGGCAAATAGACTACCACACCGGGATCCACCTAGCACCTGTCCCGGTGTCACTGGCTCTGGCCGAGCAGAACCCACGAAGGAAAAATGAAAACGTCGAGACTCGCCCGATGGAGGAAAAAGGTTCCTGAAGGACCAAAGGGGTATTCGGGTAGAGGGGAAAGCCACAGCTCGCGACCATCACGAGTTACGTAAAAAGAGAGAGGAGATTGATCTACGACTCCTATTCCAGGAGGTTCCGGTGTAGCCTCGTGGACTCTTGGGGTGTTGGAGAGTTTGTCGTTTCGACGATCCTAGACCGGATAATAACGGAATTATGACTGCGGTTCACCGAAAGAAAGGGCTGCCACCAACAGCTGCCGAGCTACCATTACTGGTAACCCATCTCTGGTTTTCATTAATCAATTTTGACGGAGGTTGCGCGCTACGACTATTGCCTCGAGACAAAATGTCTGATAAACGGGTTTGTGGTTAGATAACGGGCAAATACGTTATCGACGGAGCCTATGACGATTGTATTGGGTTCAGGAACGACTATCCGTGTATTGGCTCGTGCTTCTTCCATTAAATCCACCAAAATACCTGATAAACGTCAACTATCGTGCCTAGATAACAGACAAATCACTACCAACGTTCATCGCTACCAACGGAGACTGTATTGGGTTCCAGAACACCGGAGTCCAATTTCAATTTATACGCTCCTCTTATCCCCCAAGAACAGTTCCAGTTACTGGGCCTTTGATATAAATATGTCTGTATAATGCACAATGGATTGTGCGGTTTTGCGGTTTTTTCATTTTGGCACGCGCACACGAGCTGGCCCATCACTCTTCCTTCGGAGTTTTTCGATTGTGGCATGGACCCATCCCTACCTATACCGGTAAGCGGATACCCCACAAAGCCCTTTATTGTGTGAAACTCAATACTCGCTAAATACGTTTTACCCCTGGACCACGCGTATCGAACTCTGCGTGTGTCGTTGAGGATCCATGTGCACGTGGACCCATACGTACCTACGTATTTCGGCTTTCGTTAGCTCTCCAGGAAACCGACAGCACCACTGCAGAACTACTGAGCAAATCGCCATAGCTGAACAACAGACCGGATTTTCCGATCCTACTTTTGCCATTTTTCGTTTCGATATGTTCGGACTTGTTCCGGACAAGTTCCAAACGGAGGAAGTTCCGGACATGTTCCGGACATGTTTCGGACATGTTTCGGACAAAAGTTTCGGACTAGTTTTGAACATGTTTCGGACAAGTTCCAGACATGTTTCGGACACGTTTCGGACATGTTTCGAACAAAAGTTTCGGACTAGTTTTGAACATGTTTCGGACAAGTTTCGGACAAGTCCCGGACAAGTTTTAAAAACATTGACAAATCAGTCAACATTTTCGAACAGTCCGAGATTTTCTACTTTACGAGCGCGTACATCCTCCACCGTTTTCTCTTCCGTCGAGTTTCCCGCACTTTCATGAACGTTTTTTACTCGAAGTTCGAAAGGTGGAACGAGGTCGTTGCCAAGCTACGCTATGACACAACGGTACACGTTCGACGAACAGACGAGTCGAACGAAAAATCAATTATTCAAATTATGGGTTGACGTATGGGCCATTCCAGGCGAGCTTGACCGAATTGCCATTCACGTTTTTTTTTCTTCACTTTTGTCATTTCGGAAAATCAACGTTCATCATCAACCGTACCTATTTACTTAAAATTTTGTCTTTGAGAGTCCATTTGCGAACGGGTGAGAATTCTAACCTCGAAATTCAGAAATTTTGAACAGCAGATCCAATATGGCGAATCGGAAGGCAAAAAAAAACAACTTGGGTTCGTTTGGGTTTGTTTGGGTTCTCGTCAAACAATTATCAAAGGACAAAAAAAAGCCATCGCCATTTTACGTTTCAAATTGTACGAAATACAAACCCAGAGCAATCCAAAGAATTGTTTTTCTTGACCTTCGGATAAAGGCCTTCTATATTTCCAAGGTCACCAAAAAATCTTGGCAAAAAAAATCTCCTCGCCTTCAAAGTGAAGGGCGAAAAATGATAATGGAGTATTTGCAATAGCAACGAGGCATGAGTTACGTTAGTAACTCGACGCAGGTGCGTATCGTTGGCATTGAAGGAAAACAAAAAAAGCAAAAGAAAATAAATATAAAAAAATGAAGTACGTACCCTCGGGTGCACCGAGGCTCTCCAAGACATCTGCAGCTTGCACCTTAAGGGTGAACACCGTTCAACGACAAAAAAAAAAAAAAATAACGTTTTCCTCGATACTATTTTTTTTGGTTTTGCACGCTTCACGTCACGAAGAAATCAAATGAAAAATTAATTCGATCGAAGAACAAAAATTGAAAATACTCCTGGCACACCTGGTAAACTTGAATCGTTACAACACGATCTTACAAAAATTTCCAAAAAATAACAACAAACCAGCAGATGTCGAAAAATTAACGGATGTACTAAAAATAATGTTTTTTTCAAATTTCAGGGGAATTTCAAAAACGATTATCTCAAAATAATCTTAGTCAAAATAATTAGAGAAAATTATTTTTCGATAATTATTTCAAATAATCAATTTAAAAAATTCTTTTTCTATTTACAAAGTGTATTTAATTATCTGTTTATCTCTAATCTAAGTAGATTATTTATAAAAGATGAAACATTTCAGATAATAATATTATTATGGATTATAATGAAATAAAAACTATTGTCTAATTATTTCATCATCGAAACGTTAAAAAAAAAGCTTAAAAAAATGATAAATAAATTGCACAACGTTAAAAACGGTACCAAAAAAGGCCAAACGGCAATTTAGGTTGTAAATTAATTCCATCTAAGATTGAATTTTCTATGGGGCGCCACAAAGTTTATCGCAGCCTCGTTCGATAAATTAAAGTATCAATCATGTGACAGGAGAGTAATGAGTTATAACGTAGCACCGTCTCGTCTGCCCTTGCAGCTCGAAATCCTGTTTTGCCATTCCCGACGAGATAACTCGCGGATAATTTGTCAGGCGCGATTAATCAAACGTCTCGATCAACGAAAAAGCCAATTATTACATCTGCCACGATTTATCGCGAATGACGATTATTACGACAAGATTTTTTTAAATATATATATTTTTTTATTTAATTCTCTTTATTTAAATCGAAAATAAATCGAATTTGAGTTTAGATGGAAGTAACAAAAAAATAGAAATATACATTCTAATTTTTCGTTCCTATCTTGATAAAGATCGAATTAATTCGAGTTCGATTGATTCTGGCACGAATCCATCAGATCAGAAAATAATAATTACCGGACTCGTGTCGAATCATAACGATACGACATATGGGCGGAAAATTTAAAGGGCCCAAATACCCTTGATGATGCTCCGATGATAGTCCGTGATGCTTCGAACACAAAAGCCTACACAAGGATTAAAAGCTACTGCAGGATCCATTGGAATGACTGGTCGAACAACCGTGGCGAATTTGTTTCAAGACACGTGCAACGACGCGTCAGCCCCGGGCGTTAGCAAGTGCGATCGAATTGGACAAAAAAAATCGACGTCGTAAAAATATCGAAACATTTTTTTTTTATCGAAAAAATGAAGAAAAACGATTTTTTAAAAAATGGGATCGAATGAATACGAAAATTGAAGGAGTAAAGAAAAACGATCAAATTGACATATCAAAGAAACGAGAAAATCGTGGAAATGAAAAATTCGAAAAAAATATCGATCTTTTGAAAAGAATAAAAAACAGAAAATCGAAGAAAAAAGCACATATTTTTCTTAATCGAAGAACCAAATAAAATCGAAACGTTTTAAAATATCGAGGCAATACGAAAATCGATGTAAAAAAAATCGAAAAATCATCTAATCGAGCACCAAAAAAATTGAAGATACGCGAAAAATCAATGAAATAAAAAAAGATCGAAAATTTTAAAACAAAAACAAAAAAAGAAATTAGTATGGTCCCCGTCGATAGCTGCGTGCGATTCGAAGTGTACGATAATTTGTAAAAAAATAAACGTGGCCCATCCGAATACCTATGGTGATACACCCTAGTGGGGTGAATCGTTCGAGGGTTGCAAACACTCGATTAATTTCAAATTCCAGGGAGAGTCCATAAGGGTGGAGGCATCAAGCAAGGGGCTGGTTTCGTATTATCTGACATTTGCCACGAGCCAAGTCATATTGACGTATACAGGTATGACCGAGGATTCTACAAATGATGCTTCGATGACGACGATGATTTCGATCGTCATGGAATTCGTTCCGACCCGATTGACGTTCATAACCCCCCTCTACTGTAAACCCAAACAAACCCAAACAAACCCAAATAAACCCAAACAATCCCAAATAAACCCAGAAAAACCCAAAAAATCCCAAATAAACCAAAGCAAATGCAAAAAAACCCAAATAAACCCAAACAAACCTAAATAAGCCCAAACAAACCCAAATAAACCCAAACAATCACAAATAAACCCAAGCAAATGCAAAAAAACCCAAATAAACCCAAACAAAGCCAAATAACGAAAAATTCGTATCTTTATATATAAAAAATCAAATATATATATATAAACATTGAACAAATAATGAAGCAATATCGTGGGAATATTAATATTTTCGTCTTTCGTGAAAAATGTGGCGAGTGCTTTCGAAAATACGTAATCGTATACATCGTTTCGATAAATCGTTCTCTTTTCGTCGGCTCTCTTCTTCTTTCACCGTTTCTGTCGTTTAACCGCGACAAGGGACGCAGATAAAACGACAATAATACACGCTGGAAAGTCCACGCGAGATAATCAACCCGTATGTTATAATCGTCGCGTATTTGTTCCAGGCAGTACACACAACTTTAACAACGCACACTATCGCCCCCCTCTCCCTTTCCTATCTTTCTCTCTCTCTCTCTCTCTCTCTCTCTCTCTCTCTACCTCATTCGTCTCTGGTATGCTTCACCTGCTCCCATAAAGTACCCAAGTACGACGTGCCCTTCCCTACTATTGAAATCCTCCCTCCTTAATTCTTAATTAATTCTCAACCACCCAAATATCAACCCTCGAATGTTAACCTGAGTTTCGTAACCACCCCAGTCGAATATTAATTTTTACAACTCTTTCTACTTTTATCTACTTCCAACTTCAACTTTTCGAAAAAAACGATGAGAACGAGCCCAAGTCCAATCATCTTCGTAACATTTTTCCGGAGATATGAATTTTTCAAAATTGGAATCGGTTGCCATGGTTATTAATCAAAGTTACCATATTAGGCACAAAAATAAAAATATTGTTATCATTTTAGAGTTACATTACATAAATATTAGTCACTGGCCTCCGCCCTCGAGATCGTTTATTATTAATAATTTAATATATTATTATTGTTATTGTTATTTTTGTTGATAATATGATTATTTTTATTATGCAAAAATATATTAATATTTTTTTTATTTTTTTATTTATAACTAATAGAAAAAAACTACAACTACGACTTCTTATTTATTTATATTTTTTTTAATTTCGTTCATATTATTTTTATAAATTTATTATTATCATTATTATTGTTATTGTTGTTGTTGTTGTTGTTGTTGTTGTTAATATCATTATTTTTATTATGCTAAAAATATATTAATCTATATTTATTATTTATTTATAACTAATACAAAAAACTACAACTACCACTTCTTATTTATTTATATTTTTTTAAATTTTGCTCATGTTATTTTTCTAAATTTATTATTATTATTATTATTATTATTGTTCGATATAATACAAATCGTAATAATAAATTATTAATGTTATTATTTTTCCATAATATACAACAATGATGATAGCATTAATTCGAAATGATGAAACGGTGATGACAGAACGATTCAAAAACGCTTTCACGTTTTTAAATAGGCACGAGGTTAATGAAAAGGGATCAAAGATACCTGAGGCGCCACACACGGCGACAGAGGGTAACCTAAAACTCCCCCCCCCCCCCTCATCCTCTCGTCAAGTAATTTTTTTTTCTCTTGAGGCTTTGTTACCAAACAGGATCATCTTTCTATTGACAACGGGACGAGTCCGTTGTGAGGAGACGATCCACGAGGAATTCGACGGTGGCTCCGTCATACGACGAACGATGAAACAATTAGATTTCGCGTGCGTCATCATTTTCTGGAAAATTGGCGGTCCGCACGTCAAAGGGCTGAACAAAGGGCATTTTCGGCGGAAAAGATCGAAGGTTTATGCAATACGATTTTTTATTACTGTTTTTATAGGTTAGGAACGGTTTTTCTTAATCGGCAGGTATTTTTTTTTTTAATTATTTCGAAAATTGGGAATGTTGAGTTTGTTTAAATAATTATTAGTCCGGTGTTTATCAATATTTTTTAACGAAAAAAATAATCCTGTCTGTTGAGGATATGAAAGAGTTACGTGTAAAATTTCAACTTCGTAGGCTGAATACTTTCGCGACAAAAAAATCGTGAAAATCGACTTGTCGTTTCAAGTGCAAAAAGGCACTTTAAAGCATGCTAAGTTTATTGGGATATTTTTATTTTCTATTAATTGTCGATGCATTTTTTGGTTAGTAGTTTATAAATAAATTGACACGAGGAAAGCGAACCCAAACAAACCCAAACAGGCGTAACCAAACTCATGTAACTTTCCCATATGTCATGGTGTATAGACGAAACTATCGAAATGCTGAAAAAACGATCCTGCTGTCGAAACAACAACTCGGTCGATTCCCACATCTGGCAGGTTTGGGGACAGTCCTTGAAATACACTTTGAAAAAAAATCGTTGATTTTGGGGACTATGTTCCCTCGCAAATGACGTTTATGCATACAAACGTCCCTTAAAATTTAACGTCCTTGAAATCACTGAAAACTCCTTTAAAATCGAAGGTCCTCGAAATCACTATTTCCTACGTTTGGGAGGGGATAAATACGTCGCTCCGCAAATAACGCATCGCGATGATCAACCGTCCGTAAAGTTTCAATGCGAGAGTGCTCGTCGGATGAATCAGTAAATTTCCATACGTAATTGCACCGATTACGGCCTCGCGCAACTGGTGTTACTGACGCTCTTTCACCCTTAAACTCTCCGACCGAATGTCCTCTCGATTTACCGGGGGTTCGGACTTGGCCGATTCACGGACAGTGATTGGCCAGTCGAAAAAAATTTCCACTTTTTTTTATCTTACAAAAAGTAATTTCATTGCAAAGAGTTTTGTTTGGGTTTGTTTGGGTTTGGAGGAGTTGAAGTTTGACTGTGTACTCACAGTGATTGGCCACTCCCAAAATGTTTCAACTTTCGTCGAATAAAAAAAAACAATTTTCGACAACTTCGTTTGGATTTAAAAAAAATATTTTTTTTCATTTATTTCATGTTTTTTATTGCAAGTTTTCTGTTCAATTTTAAGGAAAAGAAAATACTTTTTAGAATAATAAAATTATTATGTGAGTGAAAATTCAGTGAAGTCTCGAGTGATATTTTGTTTAATCAAATTTTGATCGTTTGGGTTTGGGTTTACCAAAAAATCTTCAATAAACATATTTATTTATTTTCAGTATTTAAGTGAAGTATTTCTGTTCAATAAGAAAAACTATTTTTTAAAATGAAAATAAAATACTTTTTGCAAAAAGAAAATTATTATCCGATGGAAAATTGAGTGAACTCTTGAATGAATTTTCATTTAATCTAATTTTGATGGTTCGGGTTTGGAATTACTAAAAAATAATAAATAAATATTGTTATTTATTATTTAAAAATAAAATATTTTTAATAAATAAAAATATTTTATTTCAAAAAATTATAAATAAAATTATTTTTTAATGAAAAGAAAATACTATTTACAAAAAGACAATTATTATGTGAGTGAACTCTTGAATGAAATTTAATTTCAGAATATTTGGATGGTTTGTTTGGGTTTGTTTGGGTTTTAAACAAACCCAAACAAACCCAAACAAACCCAAACAATATGGCGAATCGGAAGGCAAAAACGAGAATGGTTTTGTTTGTTTGGGTTAGTGTTTGGGTTGGGGTTTTAGCGGTGAGGAATGAATTTGATCGGTGACGGTAGGTAATAAACTCGGGGATTGACAAGGGAATGAATGAGGGAGGGGAGAGCGCAACCGCGAAGCCCAGCGACCCGATTGAGCCAACCACCCTTGTGTGATCCGACGATACGGAAGTGTAACGGGCTCGTAGGAGGGCTCGTTTCGCGTATCCCTGTCGATGCTCATTTCCAGGGCTTTCGTAGACGACGAGGCGCAGGCGTGGCCCTACCCAGTCTTCGCTGAACGCGCGTCCACAAAACCAAAAAAAAAAAAAATTCTTTCCATTCTTCGAATTTTCGAACGTCAAAAGTTACGCGAAAAATCAGTGACTCAAAAAAAGCAACAAAAAAGAAAAAAAAGATACGATAAATATCCGAAATTCTCACTCGCGCTAAACCCAAACAAACCCAAACAAAAAAAAAGCTACGGATATCGACGAATAAAATAACATATTTATTAAAAAAATAATACAAATAGAATTCGACAAATTTATAAATAAAAAAGTAAATACATATTAATAGATTTTTGTAATAATTGTTTGTGTATATTTTTTTGAATTCGATATAGTCGAATTAAAGAAAAATATGATTTTGTAATGATTATTATATTACTAAATAATAATAATACAATTATTGTCAAATTTCTAAATATATCGTTATTATTTAATAATAATTTTATATGTTTATATATATATATATTATTCGAAAATGCAAGTTTCGCGAGGGTAAAGATTTTTTTTTCGCATTGCGAAGCCTCTGCCTGCATTTTTCTGTTATCCGATTGACAACTCGAACATTTAACGACCATATTGCTCCGACGATGCGGAGATACATAATTATACGTATACGTGAACGGGGGACACTGATCCACCCCTTTACAGCTGCTATATAAATACCGGGCTAATTTATGCCGAAACTAAACGCTCGACACTCCGTTTCGTGGGTGCGCTCGTGTTTGATCTATTTCTACACTTCATCACGACCGTCGTTCCCTTGCACGCGTAATGCTTTTTTTTTGTTCCCTCTTTTTTTTTCTGCATCGTCGCGTCATCATTTTTCCTTCGTTCACCTTCTCGTGATGTTTTATTAAGGGCCAGTGTTTAATCGACGTATTAAACATTCCTGAGTGCAATTTGTTTATTTTTATTGTTGTAAAAAAATCAAATATTTTTTTATATCTGAGAAATATTTTCGTACGAAAATAAAATTTGTTTGTAATTGTTTTTTCGACTGTGAATATTAAAAAATTGAATACGAATATAATTTTTATTTTTAATGTATTTATTTATAAAATATTTGATAAATAAACAAATAAATATTTTACAAAGTAAATAAAATATTGTCGAATAAATGAATAAATGTAAATAAAAGAATGCAATAATACCAAATAAATAAATAAAATATTGCCATTTTTAATAATTGTTATTTCTTTTCGTTTATTTATATGCGAAGCAAAAATTGAACGTCCGATTGAAAGTAGATGAGAAAAATGACACATGTTCGGGGTCTCGAATATTTATTCCTGGGGATATTTTCATTCATCCCTTTAATTACGCACCACCTTAAAAATCGTCTCAAGTAGGGGGGGGGGGGGACAAGACTCGAGGGCCAAAGGAGAAATAAAAAAAAAAGCAAAGAGAAAGAAAGATCGAAACCGTAAGCCCGACCCTTCGCTGTAAAATTTTTTGTTCTTCTCTGCTGTCCGACGCACACGAAGCGCACACGAGAAACTCGAGGATCTCAAAGACAATAAGGAGGAAAAAATAAAAGGGCACTCGAGGACCGAACATGAGTGAGAAACGAATGGCGCGAGTAGAGGGGACGTGCGCCAAGATCTCAAAAAGCACATTCAGTAAATAAAACACAATAAAAAAAAATGTGTGTTTTTTTTTTTATTTTTAAGAATAAAATCGTAGCGAAAAAGGAATATAAACATTTGTGAAATATTGAGTGTTGATTAAAATGGACGTCGAATCGAAGATTGCAATGGAAAAGCGTCATCCAGAAAAATACATTTTTGAAAAAACGTTTCTTTTTGAATTAATGAAATGTGTAAAATTCAAAATAATAAAATCTTTTTTATTTGTTGTATTCTCAATTTTGGGTATTCTCATTTTTGGTTCGCTGTAAGCAAATGCGTTTAAAAAGAAAATAACATTATATTTTATAAAGATTTTTGTTATTATTTTATTGTTTTTATAAACATTTTATAAAATTCGTGAAAAAGTAAAAATTACGAACTGTAAATAAAATTTATGTTTATTTAATAAACTGAATAAATAAATAAATAAATAAATAAATAAATATACAAATTTTCAATAATAAAGAATGATATAAAATATTTGCAAAATGTATTTCATTCCTGATATATATTTTTTACTAAAAAAATCTCCTTACAAAAAATGGAATCCTGTGTATTTAAAAAAAAAAAACAATACATCGAACTCCAAGTTCGAAAAAAAATTCGACAAATTCGAGTACTTCAAAAAAAGTGAATAAATTCGAGAAATTAAGAAAAGGGAAATAAATTCGAGAGTTTCAAAAAATATGAAGAATGAGACATTCAAAAAAGTGAATGAAATCGGGAAATTCAAAAACCGGAAAAAATTCCTAAAATTCGTAAATATGCAAAGTTTGCAACGAAAAGGGAAGAAAAGCATGATCATGGAGGGCGACTCGATCGTCACGGCGGTTAGGCAAATTGACGATCGCGGTGAATAAATTCTTCACGGTTGCTAACCAGCATTCGATGTTTTCGTACGGTCACGATTTTTTTTCGCTTCTCCGGCGACTCTCCGATGCACTTCCTACTCTTCCGAAAGGGGCGAGGGGTTCACATTTATCGAGACATATGCGATATCGCTAGTCGTCGTTCGAATTCCGGTGGGTTCGAATTTATTACGAGATAATTTGATGACGTAGTGACGCGAATGGACAAGCCCCATTTCTAGCGTGGTTGTTGTACAAGCGCTTGAACCGAGTGTACAACACATCACGGACGAGTATTTATAGAGTGGTCCTTTAATTCGTTCAATTGGTACCAGGGCCCTTTAGCTTTCTATCTCTGTCTGGCAATCGCCGCGACGAAAGTCTTTCCACAACGCTGGCATTCGAAATTGAACAAAGGGCATCCCGGTTTTGTCCGCTGAAGGGCGTGAAGGGCACGAAGGGCACGAAGGGCTCAAAGGGCCGAAGGGATCGAACCAACGGGTCTTAGAAAGTTTGAGGATTTCAAGATTGTCATGTGCTTGTTTGGGTTGTATCGTTACTTCGTCTGTTGAAGGGCACTAAGGGCACGAAGGGCTCGAAGGGCCGAAGGGATCGAACCAACGGGTCTTATAAAGTTTGAGGATTTCAAGATTATCATGTGCTTGTTTGGGTTGTATCGTTACTTCGTCTGTTGAAGGGCACGAAGGGCACGAAGGGCTCGAAGGGCCAAAGGGAGCAAACCTACGCGCCTTATGAAGAGTGAGGATTTCAATATTCTAATATGCTTGTTTGGGTTGTATCGTGACTTCATCCGCTAAAGGGCATCAAGGGCCGAAGGGCCAAAAAGCCTAGAACTACGCATGTTGTAAAGGGTTACGTTTTTAAAAAACTCCCGTGCTTGGAAGTTGTATTAATTTTGGACGAAATCGTGTTTTTGTTAGCCAAAGGGCTTAAAGGGCTAAAAGGGTTAAAAAAAATTTAGGTCGTCCCTGAAACACCTAGATGTGACGGAAGTCAACGTTGCGTTGATATAACGGATCCAAAATATCCTTTGACGTATATATGTATATATAGAATGGTCTAGAGATAGAGATAGGGATCTTTGTTGGACGGCCCTTTTGTACGAGGCCCTTCCATACCTAGGGTGAAACAATACCCAGGCTTGGTTAACACGAATTTGAGTGTGGGATGTCCCATATCCGTACGAAATCCCTCGGTCCTGCGGAGTCTGTGTCGTGAATTGACGCAGGGGCGTGTTCATGACACTGGACTAGATAAACAGATCTGATCGTATTATAGGGTCACCCACACAAACCCATTGCCCGGAATCATGAATGCTCGATGGATTTTTTCTCCATTCGTCGTACGTGTAAACACGCTGTAACGACGAACCACAGTTTTCGCGTCTACATGCTGCTGCTTCATTCTCGTTTCGAGAATTTTCAATCATTTTTCATCGTATTGAAATCTATTTTTTCCCTGGATGTTTCATTTTCATTCAAAATATCTTTTATATTTGGATTCGTTTGGGTTTTGACGACGATTCACGGGTACATGGATAGGAACGATAATTTTAAACGATTTTTATATCTAAGTTTTTTATATTTATTGAATTTGCGGAGGGCACAGGGAAACTGAGAAAAACCCGTGCTAGAATCGATGGCTGTTGTATTCATTTCTATGTTCTGGGCCTCAGTCCGGTCTATTTGAGTACCCACTTCCCATATTTCAATCCTCACTTCGTACCCCGAAGGGCACAGGGAAACTGAGTAAAACCCGTGCCAGAATAGATGGACCCCCTATTTTTTTTTTTTCTATTTTCCAATTCCCGCTTCAATCTTCACCTCCCAAAGCGATGGGCACAGGGAAACTGATAAAAATCGTTGGACCCATCGCAGCGGTCACCGCTCCCAGTAGTGACCGTTCGAAGTTTCATGAATCGAAAGACCCGTCGTGAAATGGGAATGTAGAAAAGAAGCGGGGGAGACCGGTGGTGAATCTTCCCACACCAATCAAAGAGGCACCCCTCGTTTTCTCGTACAAGCCAGTATGACTAGCCGGTAGGGAAGTATCAGCGTTGGTAATAGTACCCGATGTAGTGCCGCAGACTTTCCATCTCTCTTGCTCTTTTTCTCCCTCTCCATCTCTCTTCACCCCAATACTAATCCCTAGAGAGTTATCTGCCCTGAATGCTCATCCCTACGTGCGTCCTCAGATCCAGCGTTAAAAGCCCCCTAATTCCCTTCATTTGTTCTTTCGCCACTACGCCGAGCATTTTCCTATCGGACATATTGACCTCATCACCGTTCGCCAGGGTGAAACCCAACGAAGAAATACACCAAGTAGGAAATAAAACTTCCGTTATCAGGTCCGGGTGAAACTTCGATTAATCGGTCTTATAATTCCCACCAACGAGGAATTCTACCTTTTTTTTTGTTTTTTGTTTTCCTCGCTTCCCCTTGTCTGGGCTATTTGATACTCGATTAGCTTTTCGAATGTATCGAAATATCGACACGATTAAAAATTTATTTTATTCCGTTTTTTTTTTTTTACTTTCTTTTTATCCTTCAATTGAAAATATTTATTTCATGGAAACGATATCTTTTTCGAGGCAGCAATTAATTCATTTTTTAATTGGGAAGAATCTGTATTATGTAAGAAAATTTATTAAGTTAATGAATCTTTTTTGATATAATAGAAAAAATAAATAATTTATATTGTAAAATCCTTTTTTCTTGCGTTAGATATTTAAAAAAGGACGAATTTAATATGTAATTTTATTATGTATTTATCATTCAAAAATTTATCATTTATTTAATATGTATTTATCATTCAATAAATTAAATAAAAAATACTCAATAAAATGGGAAACTCTTTCTTATCCTATAAAAAATTCTAATCGAATTAAACAATTCTTCACTACATAAAAAATTATAAATACATTTTTTTTAAACCCCTCGTTATTAAATCAAATTTTTTAATGACATTACAAAATACATTTTTATTGGATAACAAATTCCGCATTGGAAACTCCATTTTTTTTCTCGTTTAAGGGGTTCGCACATCCCTGGCGAGTGTTTAAAGTGGTTGAACCACCAAAAAAAAAATCACCAAATATATTTTTAAAAAAGAGAAATCTTTCTTTCTTTTTTTAAAAATACATTTTGTGTTTTTTTTTTTTTCGCGTTACGTATTTTGCAACGTGGCGAGGAGAGCTTCGAGTACGCGTTCACACGAGACACTCGGGTGTACTTTTCCTATCGCGTTCGATTGAAAAATTTCTATTCCTCCCCTCCCCCTCCTCACTCGTCCTCTTCATACAGAATCCTTCGACTGGTAGCGTATTGCGACTCTCCACAGGGGGCACATGTTCCATAAACGCGTACCCCCATGCCTGTCATCGAGGGAGAGAAAAGATCTCCGCCCCCCCCCCCTCCCTCCCTCTCGCCCATCAGACTCTCTCCCTTACTCCTTCTCACTTAACGATCCGTTTATGTATATCCATGGGAAAGCCATTCTTAAATATCGGTTTATTTGCTTGTCGAGTTTGGTTGCGAAGAGTTGGGCACTTGGGAATCGACCAATTATCTCGGTACGTATGCTTCGGTGGATTATTCGGTTTTCAATGATTCTTCGAACTTGCAGAAAAAAAAAGAAAAAAAGAACAACACGGAAGAGACATATATATTCGTTAATTATTTTAATATTAGTCATAAAATCATAAAATTATTTATGTGGAATCATTTATTATTATTATTATTTTTTGTTATTATTTAAGAAGAAGGAAATCCAAATAATTTCAAGATTTTTAAATGATTTATCGTTTATTTTTGAAATAATTTATTCAAGTGCGTGTGTTAATAATTATATTAATTTATATTGTATTAAGAATACGTTAGAAACGATTGTAAAATATGGGAAATCGTGATTGTTTAAATTAGAAATAAAAGATAATATTGAATATTCGAATTAAATAAAAGTAATATTATTAAGGTTTTATTTTCAACGTGATACAAAATACCGAGTTTTCATCGTTTTTTTAATTCCTCGATCTTCGAGTGAAGAATGTATAATTTTTTTGTATAATTAACATAATAAATGTTTTAAAAAGTTGTAAAAAAAGATCGTCTGGATTTGTTCACGTCCGAAGCAGAACATAAGGTTCCCTGAGGGCTTGAGGGATGACGAACTGGCGAGTAATGCATGGGATTATCGGCGGTAACGCGTACATATTTGTGGATCAGGGTTGGGGGAAAAAATAATAAAAAAAAGCAATGTTACTTCGAAGCCCGTGTATCGATCTACCGTTGAGTATAGGGACTTGCCGTTATTTAGGAGACACTCCTCGAAATCGCTCGTCTTCGAAAACACCTTTGGCCATAAATACATGTGACGTTTCCGAGGGAAATTTCATGACGGACACGTGACCATGCTCCCCCGGTGCGCACGTGATGCGCGTGCGTATACGAGTGCACCGTATAATAAGTCGAGGCGCGAGCCACCAGGTGGTCATCCATGGTCACGCATCGCGTCTCCGTAAACGTTCTCTACTGTGATAAGCGTTTTTTTAAGCACCTCCCTCTCTCTCGCTCTCTTGTATTTTATCTTATTTTATTTTATTTTTATTTTATTTTATTTTATTTTATTTTATTTTATTTTATTTCATTTTATTTTTATTTTATTTTATTTTATTTTATTTTATATTTATTTTATTTTATTTTATTTTATTTTATTTTTATTTTATTTTTATTTTATTTTATTTTATTTTAATTTAATTTTGTTAAAAAACAATTTTTTTCACTAGAGCTAGGGATTTTAAAATCCAAAGCAAATTTATTAATTCATCAAACTTGTCGAAAACCTTTATTTAAATATTAAATATTTAAAGAAGAAATATTTCGAAACTCTACGAAACGAAACACCGACAAAGAAAAGCAAAAAATTCGAATTTCTGTAGTTAAAATTAATTTTTTAGAATTTGTTATGCGATATCGTGAGAAATAAATGGTATTATTGTTAAGCCTTTGAACCACCTTGTTCTTCTTTTTCCTCCAATCTTTCCCATCCGTGGGATTTATTTGGTGGCTTCTGGGGGAAATTAGAAATTTTCCAGCGATGAGAAGCGCATGAATGGATTAATTGTGTGGCACGATGTGGGCGGTTTGACGTTCGAATAAGGCATGACGTGACCGATCAGCTTACCGTTTCATTCCGCAACTGCGTACTATTATTTTCACGTGTGCGCGCGCACGCGTACACGTACATGCAAAATATATGTATCGTCTGCATGAAAACGACGATTTCGAGAGTGTATGGTTGGGGGCGGGGGGCGTATGGGGAACGATCCGTCAGACGAGAAAAACATTTTTCATTTATTCATTTTATCAATTTTATTTTTTTTTACAAACCTGCAAATATTTTTCGTCAATTTTTAATCGTGATTTTTAATTTGAATAATGTTTCTTGGAAATTCAAGATTACGTTGATAATATTGAATTATTCATATTATTAATATTAATTTATATTAATTAATATCAATTTATATTAATAATTAACGATAATATATCAAATAGAAATGATTATTATTATTATTATTATTATTATTATTGTTATTATTATATTGATTGTACATTAATATTAATATTTGGATGGGTTTTTTTGAGTTTTATATTTGTTTGTTAAATAAAAAACGTTAAAATTTCTTGAAAAATAAAAGTTTTATTATTACATTGATCGTGCGTTATTATTAATATTTGTTTGAGTTGTATAATTGTTTGTTAAATAAAGAAAAATTGAAATTTCTTGAAAAATAGAAGTTTTATTGTTACTCTGACTGTTCATTATTATTAATATTTGTTTGAGTTGTATAATTGTTTGTTAAATAAAGAAAAATTGAAATTTCTTGAAAAATGGAAGTTTTATTGTTACTCTGACTGTTCATTATTATTAATATTCGTTTGGGTTTGATAATTGTTTGTTAAATAAAAAAAAATTGAAGTTTCTCGAAAAATAGAAGTTTTATTGTTACTCTGACCGTTCATTATTATTAATATTCGTTTGGGTTTGATAATTGTTTGTTAAATAAAAAAAAAATTGAAATTTCTTAAAAAATAAAAGTATTATTATTACACTGACTGTTCATTATTATTAATATTCGTTTGTTTGGGTTTGATAACTGTTCGTTAAATAAATAACTCCGAAATTTCTCGAAAAATCGAAATTTGCATTTATTTTTTCATTTTTTTTTTTTTTTTGTTAAAATTCGGGTTTGCAGGAGAATGGGTCCTCGTGCGGATAAATATTGGAAAGACATGGAAATCCGGGGTATTACGAGAGACCGGACGAGCGGCTCGATTCCCCGTGGAGATCGATCTATTTTTCGATTGACCTTTCCCCCCGATTTTTGATGCTCGAGAAAGGATTTCCGTTTTCCCGGAGGGCTCGTTCAATCGTCGAAGCACCGCGCGTTAAATATAGGAAAGCGCGTGCCCGTTTCTAAAAAGACACGACTCGTGCTCGAAAGGACAACCGATGATCGGCTAGGCGAAAGATCGCGATCGGGCCTCCTGCCAATTCCTTGTTACGATTTTCATTGTAACAACGGAAGTTTAACCCGGCCCGTCGACGCGTGATGGATTTTTCGAGTGGCCCGAGGGGGACCGAAGTCGAGTGGATCTCTCGGGCGACCCTCGACCACACAAAACCACCGTGAAGAGTGTGGGAGTCGCTGTCATTATCGAGTCCGATGAGATTCTCAGTGAAGAATGAAAAATATTTTTTTTTTATTTTTTTTATTTTTTTTTTTTTTAAGATTTTTGGCTTTTTCGATGATTTATTTTTTTTAGGAGGGGGGGGAGGAGGGGGTTTGATTCGTTTTGGACTGGTTTGAGTATTGAGTGGATTTAATAAATAAAAATATTTTTAAAAAAGGAATTTATTTACGAGAGTGCTGCTTAGAAAAATAAAACATTTTGTTTAATTTTTATTCACGTTTCATACTCTTTTGATTCGGTTCTGGTGATTTTTCAATCTTTTCGTTTAATTCTCCATTGATTTTATTTTGCTTTTGTTTCAATGATTTTTTTTCTAATTCACGGACGATTTTATTTTCGGTTTGGTTTTGATTGATTCTCGTTGTTCTCGTTTACGGCTGAACGGGGTGAATCCAAAGGAATCAAAATTTTGAAAAAGTGTCTTACAATTATGAATTTTCGAAAATTTCCATATTTTTCGATTATTTCCTATCGTTTTTTTATTTTCAAATTTTCTTGAAAATACAATACTAAAGTGAGTGCATTATTATTTTAACAAAATTTTTCGAAACGAAATTTTGTTTGAAATTTCGCTAGGCGAGTAGCAAAAGAGTTTCCGAAAATTTGAAGCGCTAGAGTTCCGTGTTTCGTTCCGGAGACGAAGAATGATGGATGAGGAAAAAAAAAAAAAAAAAGAAAAATACGAAAATAAAATGAATTAAAATAAACCGTTGCGGAACAAATTTTGGGGAGGGAGGGGGGAATGGAAATGGAAAGGGATTTTTGGTGAGTCGATAGACTCTCGAGTGAAGAAAAACTCGAGGGAAATGTCGATCTCGGTGGGTCCGGAGGATCCGAATAATAAAGGGTGGAAATCGTCGAGGATCCCCGAAAGGATTACAGCTTGGATTATTGACACAAGGGCTTAAAACGTGCGTCTTTATACCCACGTAGTAACTTCTGCGCCACCGTTCCTCGATTTACACGAGTTTTTCTTTGGGTATGTGTGCGCGCATGCGCGTGGCGCATTAGTACGAGGGCACCTTTGAAAACCGACACCCTATATGTTTGAACACATTTGTCGATAACCCTCTCACGACTTAAGAGAATAATAATAATAATGAGAGATAGAAAAAAAAGAAATCAAACAAGAGCTGACGCGCGGGTATCGTCTCGTCACCCTTTACGAAACCAAAAGAGACATCACCCCCCCCCCCCGTGTGACCCGAAAATCAAAATTCCGTAACATCGAAAAACACGAACGAAAATCCCAAAAAATTATTATCGTTTCGTTAATATTTATTGAATCAAAGAATTCTTCAATTTCGTTCTTATAATAATATTATTAAAATTGTAAAAAATTAAATAATTATTATTTTTAATAATATAATTGGAATTCATGAAATTGTTGTTGCGATGCCTATTGAATTTATTTATAGAGATCGTATTATTGATATAATAATAATAATAATAATATATAATTATTATTATTATTTATTTATATAATAATTATTATATAATAATTATTATTATTACTTATAATAATAATTATTATTATTATTTCTGGTGAATTTATTTGATAATATTAACAACGATCTCTAATAATCATTTTTTTTTAAATTATGAAAATCATTATTTGTTCGTCTGTCGTGCATAATAACAAATTGAAAAATGAATAATAATGATAATAACGGAGACGAAATCTACTAAAAAAGGGTTGACCCCTCTCGGCAAAAAAAATCAAAAGATAAAAAAGTATTTAAAAAATCGAGATGGAAAAAAAAAAAGCGAAATTTATGAGGCACGCGCGTGCCAATATTTCGGTCTGCCTGGATCTTCGCTCCGGGGAGTCCGCAACGTCGAAACCTCGGAAACCCCCTTCCCCTTCCCCCAAGCCTAAACGACCGGATAAATGATTCAATTTGCAAATGCGAGAGCACACAACGCGCTTGCGAAAAAGAAAAGAAAAATTAAATCAAAAAATAATGTGGAAATTAATCAATTCAATTTCATTTTTATGTTTCTCCTATCAGCCAATCAATTAAATTTTCTCAATTTTTTTTTTTTTCGTTTTAATTAATCCATTAAATTTTCTCAATATTTGTATCGATTTAATTAATCCATTTAACTATCTCAATTTTTTCCCCGTCAATTCATTAATTAAATATACTCATATTTTTTTTTAAACTAAATAATTCCACGAGGCAGACAATCAGCGACAATTATTTGTCGCCCGACTGCTGAGTTCGAGATTTCCCCCCACCCCTTCCCCAAAAAGCGATTTGTCCGAATCAATGTATTCTTCGAGAGCATCAATCAAGGAGCCAGGATGCGCGCGCACGGTCCTTTCCCTAATAATAAAGACAATAATAATAATAATAATAATTCGACTCGATACCAAAAATAATAATAATAAAAATAATAATAATAGTGATAATAATAGCCGTTGATCAACGAATATCCTTTTTATCGGTGGCTCTCGGAAGTTTCGAAATTAAAGTAGTTGTGGTGTGTTCCTTGAGACGAGAGAGAGAGAGAGAGAGAGAGAGAGAGAGAGAGAAAACTGTTGGAGCCCTTTTGGAGGCCCTTTCGCATTGTAGGCCAATTGAGACTCGTTTAGGAAACGGGGGTTGGCCTCCAAATTGATTTAAATTGGCTGTGAGATTATCCAGCCTCGAAACTCGGTGCGAGGGAATAAAAAAAAATGAAAAAAAAAAAAGAAAAAAAAACGAGGGTCAACACGAACAATATTTTTTGAGGTTTTCTATTTTTTTTCCCCCCTCGTTCGAAACGTCAAAAATATTACGAAAAGTAAAATGGTCCCGTATGTAGTGGACAGAAATAAGGTGGGGGTGGGGGTGCTCCAAAATCGAAATGGTAAAGGGAGAAAGAGAGAGACAGGAAAAAAATAGAAACATTTTTGTACACGTTTTTTTTTTCATTTTTCAAAAGCTCGCAGGCCCATTAGAACGCCCCTATGAACTCGGGATGCGAATCGAAACGACCAGTTTCACTCTTTTTATTTTTTTTCCAATTTTTTTCAATTTTTTTTTCGTGCGAGGTAAGTCGTAATATATTTTTTCTTTTTTTTTGTTTACATATCGATTATAGAACGAACGATTTATTTTTATATTTTCCGGTTAGATATTTTTTAAAATTGTTTTTTTTTTATTTTTTATTTATCGACACAGACTCGTTTTGGGGATGAAAATAAAAATACCAATGTCGTTGGTGATTTTTCTTTTTTCTGGGTTTGGAAAAGATGCGTTTTGGGAATTTTCGTTAATTAATCCCGAAGAACAGGTCGATTTAAATATAAAGACATTAAAAAAAAAAACATTTTTAAAGAGACATAAAAAAAACAATGCGACTCTAAATTTATTTGTTATTGGCGAATAAAATCGATGAAATTTAATTGACAATATTCAAAATGGTAGATAGAGGATAAAAATTACGAAAATTCAATAGTTTTTATATTTATTCAATGTATTATTCAATCAATTAAATTTGTAATTAAATTTATCTTTCAATTAATTAAATTTGCAATATACTTTATAATTCAATAAATGAATTTTATAATTTAATTCATTATTCAATGACGCTTAATTCGCACAAAATAAAATGAACGCGAAAAAGAAAAATGTTGATTATATTGATTTCGCCATTAATAATTATCGATCACTCGTAAACGTAAAGAGACATTGTCTTTTTTTTTTTTTTTCCTCGTTAAATTCGAGGAGTCGAGAAACGACGATTTTTTGGAAAAGAAAAAGGAGAGAAACAAAAATAATCGAATGGGCACGCAATCGTCATCCCCTTTGCGCGTCTCGAAGAGGAATGGGGGTTAAGGGGGATAAACGATAAGATCCTGTCAGGATTCCCCGTCGCGTTGTCCAACGATTTTAATGAATGTGGGAGACCGGAAAAAAGGCGATAAGCGAATCGTCCTCAAAAGTTCCTGAAACCACTCGACCTGATATATATATATATATATTTATATGCGCGTGAATAGAGCGTGTGAACGAAAGCGGAAAACGAGGGAGGCAACGACTCGATTTTTCCTCGGCAGGGTCGCGTCCCGATGTATTAATTGAATTACCGGGTAATCGTAATAATCAAGGCAATAAACACCGGGCTCGGTCACGTAGCCACGATTCGAGGCGTGTATCCGGCTCGATATGACCCAACGTTCACCCCGCTATTATTATTTCATCGTTCCTCAATCCGGAACCACGATTTTCAATGGAAAACGAAAAATAAAAAAGAAAAAAAACAAAATTTCGTTAAAACAAAATAAAAAAAAGAAAAAATTCAAAGTAAAATTCAATAAAAAGAAAATAAAAATTCCATTCGATTTAAGAGAAGAATAAATAATTTTATTTTGAAGAAGAATAAAGAATAAAACTTTATTGAAACTCAAATAAAAGATAATGTTTCATTGAAGATAATAAAAAAACCAAAAATTGTCAAAAGAAAATCAAAAATAAAATTGATATAAAAGAAAAGAAAAGAGAACACTCCCCTTGACGAAACGTTAAAGAGTAAAGCTTTAATAATTGAAATAAAATAAAACATAATGTTTCATTGAAGAAAATACAAAAATTCCGTTTTATTTAAACAAAACAAAGTATCAACGATCGTTAAAACAAAAATTAACGATTACGTTTTATCGAATGGAAGTAAAGAATTTAATTTTATGAAAATAAAATTAACAATCGAATGGATCGAAATATCGAGAGAGAGAGAGAGAGAGAGAGAGAGAGAGACGAAAAAGGGCAGGACGGGAGATCAGTTGTAATTCCAAACGAGTCAATTTCACAGAGAGCTACAAGTTGAGTCCCCTGTCGGGTCCTCGTGGAAAAACCGGAAGCAGCCGGCACGAGCCTCCAGACTCCTTCCTCTCTCTTCATTTCGGTGGCCTCCCCCCCTCTCTCTCTCTCATACGCACGCATACAGGCGTATAGACGTATACCCCTTTCTCGTCATCTGCCTCGTGGATGCACAATTTTTTTTTCCTCTCCGTTTGTAGAACGACAGTGGGGATCTCCTCGGAGACACTGGCCAAACAATTTCTTCCCTAATTCGTATATATATATATATATATATATATATACACATGAATACGAGTAGAACCTATATGCATTAGAGAAAAACATTTTTTTTGCTCACATATATAAAATATACTAAGGCTGGTTTAAAACATATATATATATAAGAGGACTCAGTCGTTCGTCGAATAAAGCTTACTCCCTTC
>JAPYZI010004724.1:0-12671 GCA_030523105.1 Ophioninae sp. A BG-2022a
ACCGCTCCGGCTTCTGGCCGAAGACTGACTTCTGATATTTTATCCGGCTAATTGTAAGCTCGGTTTTTCCAGTCGAACGTTCTAGAACGTTCGATGTTGTTTCGGCATTTACTTACCGTCGACGACTTGTCAGATGCGTTAGGACTTTGTACCCTATGCATCAGCAACATTTTAGCTGCTACATGCCAGTGGAAGTTTCCACTAATTTCGCGGCACGACACGAGGAAAGAATGAGAATCAACATCGACAAATATAAAAAATTAAAAAACACTCGAAATGAAAAATCCAACAAGAGATTACTTCAAGAAAATAATCCAATTCGCGATAAAAAATTCAAACCAATTGCAAATGAAAACCCAAAAATTATTCCCATTAAAAATAAAAAAATCAAAATCAAACGGAATGTCATCACTCGCTCTAAAGCGAAGAACGATCTATCCCCAGATCCGGAAAAATCTGTGAAGGTGAGGAAAATATTTCACAATGATGCACCGGCAAAAGCCGATGCACTTCCATTCCAAGGGATAGTGATACGATTCCAACCGCGGCACTCGACGCGTCGAACTCGAAAAGCCATAAATTATGTGGAGAGTATTGACAACAAATCAGAGGCCGATATAATAAGACCCGCGCGAAAACACCGCGAAAATGCATGCTTTTTTTCGAAAAATAACTCGAATTGTTTCAACGTGATAGTTTCTTCACGTATCTCGCGATTTCCGCGTCAAAATCGGCGAAATAGGGCGAATTCCTGCATTTTCTCGCCGATTTCCGTTTTCATGTCACTATCAACAACAATCCGTTTGAAGACTGTCAAAATGGTGTTTTTGCCGAATACTATGCCAAAATGCACGTTTGGTTCAAAATCAACTCGAATTGTTTCAACGTGACAGATTCTTCTCCTATTCGCGATTTTCCCGTCAAAATTGGCGAAATAGGGCGTATTCCTGCATTTTCTCGTCGATTTCCGTTTTCGTGTCACTCACAATAACAATCCGTTTGAATAGTGTCAAAATGGTGTTTGTGCCGAAAACTATGCGAAAATGCACGTTTGGTTGAAAATCAACTAGAATTGTGTCAACGTGATAGATTCTTCCCCTATCTCGCGATTTTGCCGTCAAAATCAGCAAAAGCGGGCGAACTACCGCATTTTCACGCCCATTTCGCTTTTTCGTGTCTCTTACAATAACAATCGGTTGTAATAGTGTAAAATTGATGTTTTTGCCCAAAACTACGCGAAAATGCACGTTTTGTTCGAAACATAAGTGGAATTGTGTCAATGCGACAGATTGTTCCCCTATCTCGCCATTTTGCGGTCAAAATCGGTGATATCGGTCGAATGTTCAGATTTTCTTGCCGATTTCCCGTTTTCGTGTCACTGACATTGAAAGTCCGTTAAATTAGCGTAAAGATGATGATGTTGCCATAAACTGCGCGAAAATCCAAGTTTTTGTTCGAATATACTACATTTTCGGCGCCGATTTCCGTTTTCGTGTTACATACAATAACAATCCGTTGAAATAGTGACAAAATGGTGTTCTTGCCGAAAACTACGTAAAAATGAAAGTTTTGTTCAAAAGATAAATGATATTGTATCAACGTGACAGATTCTTCACCTATCTCGCGATTTTTCCGTCGAAATGCCCGACATCGGGCGAATTTTCGGATATTCTCGCTGACTTCCCGTTTGCGCGTCACTTACAACGAAAATCTGTTAAATTGGCGTAAAAATTGTGATTTTGCCGAAAACTGCACGAAAACCCATGTTTTGGTCGGAAAATACGGCGAATTATGTCAACGTGACAGATTCTTCCCTTATCCCGCGATTTTGCCGAAAAAATCGATGAAATCGAGCGAATTTCCGCATTTCCTCGCCGATTTCCGTTTTCGTGTCACTTACAATAACAATCCGTTGGAATAGTTTCAAAATGGTGTTATTACCGAAAACTACGCCAAAATGCATGTTTTGTTCGAAAAATAAGTGGATATGTGTCAGTGTGACAGATTCTTATATCGCCATTTTCCGGTCAAAATCGGCGATGTCGGTCAAATTTACGGATTTTCTCGCCGATTTCCTGTTTTCGTGCCACTTATAATGAAAGTCCGGTTAGTTAGCACAAAAATAGTGATTTTGCCAAAAACTACGAGAAAATGCATGCTTTTTTCGAAGAATAACTCCAATTGTGTTAAAGTGACAGATTCTTCCCTCATCTCGCAATTTTGATGTAATAATCGGTTAAATCGGGTGAATTTAAATTTTCAACAGGCATAGACCGTCCCCGCTCGAATTTTCGACCGGGCATAAACCGACCCCCGGGAATTAAATTTTTTGAGAGGCATAGACCGACCCTTTACAGATTTTTCGCGGAGGCAAATTTAAATTTTTGAAAGGCGTATGAATTTTCGGATTTTATCGCAGATTTCCCGTTTTCGTGTCCCTTACGATAAAAATCCTTTCAATTAGCGTAAAAATGGTGATTTTGTCGAAAACTCAGAAAAAATCCATGTTATGGTCGGAAAATACGTCGAATAGTTTTAACTTGACAGATTCTTCCCTTATCTCGCGATTCCGCCGCCAAAATAGGTGAAATCGAGCGAATTTCCGCATTTTCTCGCCGATTGCCGTTTTCGTGTCACTTACAATAACAATCCGTTGAAATATTGACAAAATGGTGTTTCTGCCAAAAAATACGCGAAAATGCACGTTTTCTTCGAAAGATAAGTGGAATTGTGTCAACGTGACAGATTCTTCAACTATCTCTCGATTTTGCCGTCGAAGTCGGCGCCATCGGGCGAATTTTCGGATGTTCTGGTCGACTTCCCTTTTTCCCGGTACTTACACAGAAAATCCGTTAAATTAGCGTAAAAATGGCGGTTTTGCTGAAAACTGCGCGAAAATCCATGTTTCGGTCGGAAAATACGGCAAACTGTATCAACGTGACAGATTCAACCCTTGTCTCGCGATTATGCCGTGAAATCAGTGAAATCGGCCCAATTTACGCATTTGCTCGCCAATTTCCGATTTCTTGTCACTTACAATAACAATCCGTTGGAATAGTGTCAAAATAGTGTTTCTACCGAAAACTACGCCAAAATGCGTTTTGTTCAAAAGATAAGTGGAATTGTATCAGTGTGACAAATTGTCCCCCCCTATCTCGCCACTTAGCGGTCAAAATCGGCGATATCGGTCGAATTTTCGGATTTTCTTCCCGATTTCCTGTTTTCGTGCCACTTATAATGCAAATTGGATAAAAAAGCATCAAAATGGTGATTTTGCCGAAAACTACGCGAAAATGCATGTTTTCGTCGACAAATAACTCGAATTGTGTCAACGTGACAGATTCTTCCCCTACCTCGCGACTTTGCGGTCACAATCGGCGATATCGGTCGACATTCAGGTTTTTCTCGCCGATTTCCCGTTGTCTTTACATGAAAATCTGGTAAATTATAATGAAAATCGGGTAAATTAGGATCAAAGTGTTGATTTGGCCGAAAACGACGCGAAAATGCATCTTTTGTTTGAAAAATTGGTCGAATTGTGTCGACGTGACATATTCTATCTCGCGATTTTGCCGTCAGAAGTAGCGATATCGGTCGAATTTTCGGATTTTCTCGACGATTTCCCGATTTCGTGCCTTTATTACTCAAAATCCGGTAAATTAGCGACAAAATGGTGATGTTGCCAAAAACTACGCGAAAATGCATATTTTGGTCGAAAAATGTGATTTTGCCGAAAAGTACGCGAAAAATCATCTGTTGATCGAAAAATAAGTCGAATGGTGTCAACGTGACAGATTATTCGCCTCTCTCTCGATTTTGACCGCAATATCTCGAGTTAGTCGAATAATCTGTCACGTTGACACAATTCGACTTATTTTTCCATCAACAGATGCTTTTTCGCGTACTTTTCGGCAAAATCACATTTTTGACACTATTCTCATGGATTGTTATTGTAAGTGACATGAAGAAGGGAACTTGACAAAAAAAATGCGGAAATTGGGTCGATTTGGACAGAAAAACCTTGAAATAGGGGAAGAAACAGTCACGACGGTACAATTCGACTTATGTGCCGACGTAAACACGCATTTTCGCATAGTTTCCGGCGACATCACCATTTTGACTCTGATTTAACGGATTTTCATTGTAAGTGACACGTAAACGTGAAGTCTGGGAGAAAATCCGAAAATTCGATTGATATCGCCACGTTTGACCGCAAAATCGCGAGATAGGGGAAGAATCTGTCACGTTGACACAATTCGACTTATTTACCGACTAAATCATGGATTTTCGAGCAGTTTTCGGCAAAATCATCATGCTTACGCTGAATTAATGAATTTTCATTGTAACTGACATGAAAACGGGAAATCGTAGAGAAAATCCGGGAATTCGGCCGATTTTGCCGATTTTGATGGCATAAACGCGAGATAAGGGAAAAATCTCTCACGTTCACACAATTCGAGCTATTTTTCGGAAAAACCATGCCATTTCGCGGACTTTTCGCCAAAATTACCATTTTGGTGGTAATTTACTGGATTTTCATTATGAGTGGCAAGAAAAAGAGAAATCGGAGAGAAAATCCGCAAATTCGACCGATATCGCTGCTTCTGACGTCAAAATCGTGAGAGAGGGAAGCATCGGTGACGTTCCTTACAATTCGACTTAGTTTTCGACAAAAACATGTATTTTCGCGTAGTTTTCGGCAACATCACCATTTTGACGCTAATTTAACTGATTTTCATTGTAAGTGATTCCAAAACGCGAAATCGGCGAGAAAATCCGAAAACTCTACCGCTGTCGCCGATTTTGACTACACAATCGCGAGAGAGACGAATAATCTGTCACGTTGACATGATACGACTTATTTTCCTACCAAAAGATGCATTTTCGCGTAGTTTTGGGAGTAATCATCTGACACTATTCTCACGGACTGTTATTGTAAGTGACACGAAAAAGGGATATTGGCGAAAAACACCGAAAATTCGGGCGATTTCACCAACTTTTACTGCAAAAGCGCGAGATAGGCGAATAATTTGTCACGTTGACACAATTTGACTTATTTTTCGACCAAAACATGCATTTTCGCGTCGTTTTCAGCAGAATCAACACTTTGATGGTAACTTACAATCCGGTAAATTAGCATCAAAGTGTTGATTATATCGAAAACTACGCAAAAATGCATCTTTTGATCGAAAAATAAGTCCAATTGTGTGAACGTAAACGATTCTTCCCCTATCTAGCGATTTTGCGGTCAAATTGGCGATATCGCTTGAATGTTCGCATTTTGTCACCGATTTCGCTTATTCATATGACTAGGATAACCCGATAAATTAGTATCAAAACGGTGATTTTGCCGAAATCAACGCGAAAATGCATGTTTTGATCGAAAAATAAGTTGAATCGTGTTAACCTGACAGATTCTTCGCCTATTTCGTGATATTGCCGTCAAAATCGGTGAAATCGGGTGAATTTTCGCATTTTCTCAACGCTTTCGCTTTTTCATGTCACTTACAATAACAATTTAATAGAATAGTGTCAAAATAGTGATTTTGGCGAAAACTTCGCGAAATTGCAGGATTCTTTCGAAAGATAAGTGGAATTGTGTCAACGTGACAAATTATTTCCCTATCTCGCGATTTTGCGGTCAAAAGCGGCGAGATCGGTCGAATTTTCGCATTTGATAGCAGATTTTCGTTTCTCATGTCATTTATAATGAAAATCCGTTAAATTCGCGTCAAAACGGTGATGTTGCCGAAAACTTCGCGACAATGCTTGTTTTGATCGAAAAATAAGTCGAATTGTGTGAACGTGACAGATTCTTCCCTTATCTCGCGATTTTGCCGTCAATATGGGTGAAATCGAGCGAATTTCCGCGTTTTCTCGCCGATATTTCCGCGTTTTCTGTCTTCGGATGTAGTCTTTGTTATTGGTTACTTTTGTTTTCAATATTTCTATTCGTTCACCAATTTTGTTTACTTCGTAAGGACTGTTAATCACTGTATGTGGAATTTTCTCCATTAATAATGGATGATACATTTCCTTTTTTAGATTTAGGAAAGACAAATTTATAAATAGATAGATAGATTTGTTTATGCCTTACAATGATAGATAGATTATGCCTTTATGATAGATTTGTTTATGCCTTACGTGTATTGCCTTAGCACGCTACAAGGCAATACACGAAATATAAAGAATAATGATATAAACCAACAACCGAAAAAATAACAACATACGATAATAACAATATAATGAACACCTGCTGCTCTTCGGACGCAATAAGATAAAAAATAATAGTATAATAATAATAGAAAGGCCGAGACTTAAAAACTACAAGCGACGGTGCAGAGGTTATCTCACTGGGCAATGAGTGCCAGAAAAGAGCACATGATATGCTTGGTGCATTCCTGGACATTATAGAACGATAGTGTGGAATCTCACACGTAGGGCGAGGTCTTCTCTCAAAGATCCACAATTCCGCACCCGGACTCGAGAACAGCTCCGAGATATAACGTGGTACACGCTCATGAAGAGTACGGTAAACAAGCACCCCTTGAAAATAAACCCGACGATTTTTAACGGTAAGCCAACCCAATCGAAGACGGGATGGCGAAATATGCTCGTCCGAACGCAAATCAAAAATAAACGTAATGCACACATTCATCAATCTCTGCAATTTGGTGTTAAGCTCCTCTGTTAAATGATGATAAACCAGGCAACAATAATCAAAGTGCGGAAATATCAGGGTGGTAACTAACTTGATTCTGAGCTCAACAGATATAGAATTACGATGAAATTTGAGCTTATGAAGGGTAACAAATACTTTGCGAGATACATTCGATACTTGTGCATACCACGACAGACCATCGAATATATGAACCCCTAGATTAAGCACTGTATGAACTAATGGTAGCTGAATATCCATTAGAGAGATAGGCGGTAAGTCATTGAAATCAATAGATCTCACTCGAGCATTTGATCCAAGCATTAAAACTTTTGACTTCGCGATATTGAGCTTGAGACCATTTGCCACTGAGAAACGATGAATCGCGTTAACCTCCTCACTGATCTTAAAAAACGCTTTGTTTAGCTCACACTGGTCACAAGAAAGCCAAATCTGCAAATCATCAGCAAAGATCATATGATCCGTGAACGATAGACATGAGGAAATATCATTTATAAAGAGAGAGAAAAGAAGGGGCCCAAGAACAGAGCCTTGGGGAACACCTACATTCGTCATAAGCCACTTCGAACAATTTCCGACGTCATCAATAACAGCTTGTGATCGTCCCACTAAATACGAGTGTATCCATCGAAGTGCAGAGTCAGAAATAAGCTTAAGTTTTTTCAAAAGTAAATGATGACAAACAGAATCAAACGCCTTACTAAAATTAAACAAAACGAAAATCGTCAACCTGCTCTTGTCCGCCGCACGCCTAATATCATCAGATATCTTCAGAAGGGCCGTCTGAGTAGAATAACCACACCGATAACGACACTGTCTACTGTCAAGAATCTCATGAGTATCAACAAAATTCAAAATCTGGTCCTTCACAATCCTCTGAAACAATTTCGCAATCGGAGTTAAATTTGCAATAGGCCGAGTATCGGATAGCGACTTCGGAGTTTTTTATTTAAGTAGAGGTCTGATGTAAGCTTTTTTCCACCATTTTGGGAAGCAAGAAAGTTCAATAAAGGCATTAAATAGGGCAGTTAAATGATACACAGTCTGAGAAGCGGAATTTCTTAAACAAAAATCAGAAACACCATCTGGCCTGGAGTGAGAGATGACGATACCTTGGAACGTAATAATTTAGTAATATCAGAAATACTGTTATGACTGAAATCAAGAACCCGAACCCCCGTCGAACAATTTGACAAGAACTCAAAAGTGGCAGCTGAGTCAAGTGCACTTTGAGACCAAGAAATAGAAGAATAATAGCCGTTTAACTCATCTGCAGTAAAAAAATGTAGAGGAGATGTAGCAGACACCTTAACAACCCATGTGCGAATATCGGTATTGCGCCGTAGTTAGCAATACGGCCCAGACTTTTCCAAGTCCTGGCGACCGACTCTCAGTTGACGATACTGCCCCAGATTTGTAAACCGATCATATCGATACCGTGCCAGTCTTGGTTACCAAGTCTTGGGGATATCGTTGGCCCAGTCATGATTAACTATTTTATCAGTACGGCCCCAGTCCTATATACCAGGTATAATTGAGTCTCACGTCCGAGTACTCCACCAGTACTGGCAACTGCACTTATCAGTACCGTGCTAGTTTTAGCTATCGAATGTTGGGGGAAGTGCGGCGCCAGTATTGGTAAACAATTTTATCAGTACGCTGCCAGTCTTTATAACCAAAGTTGTTTAAGTCCCGCCCCGCTGTACTGCGTCTGCACTCGCCACTGAAAGTACCAGTACCATACCAGTCCCGATTCTTGTTTCTTCAATTAAATACTACTCCAGTATTTGTAAACTATTTTATTAGTACAGTGCCATTCTTAGTAACCATGGTTAATCGAGTCTCAGTTAGAAGTACTGCCTCAATATTGGCAACAGTACCATGCCAGTCTTGGCTACCGAGTCTTGGATCTAGTATTGCCTCAGTATTCGTGAGGAGTTCTATTAGTACGGTGCTAATCTCGCTAATTAACTTTGTTTGTCTCCCAGCGGAAAGTACTGCCTCAATATTGGATACAGTACCGTGCCAGCCTTGGTCATCAAGACTTGGGTCAAGTACTGCCTCAGCATTAGTGAGAATATTTTTTGGAACAATGCCAGTCTTTGTAACCAAGGTTAGTTTTATCCCGACAGGGAGTATTGCAGCAGTACTGGCAACAGTACCATATCTGTCTTAACTACCAAGTCTTGGATATACTATTGCCTCCGTATTGGTAATGTGTTCTATGAGTACAGTGTCAGTCTTGCTAACTAAGGTTCGTTGACTCTCAGCGGAAAGTACTATCCTAACATTTGATACAGTATCGTGCTAGTCTCAATTACCGAGTCTTGGGTTAAGTACCGCCTCAGTAATGATAAACACGTTTATTAGGACAGTGCCAGTCTTGGTAATCAAATTCGGTTGAGTCTCGGCTGAAAGTTCTGCCCTAGCATAAGCAACAGTACGATGCCAGCCTTCCTCATCAAGTCTTGGGTTATGTACTGTCTCAGTATTCGTAATGATGTTTTTTTTTTTTTATACAATGCCAGTTTGGTTACCAAGGTTAGTTTAATTCCGGCAGGTAGTACTGTCCAAGTACTGGAAACAGTACTATGCCAGCCTTGGTGACAGACTCTTGCGGTTAGTATCGCCCCAATTGTGGTGAACAATTTTATTTATTTTACATAGTATTTGGTGAACAATATTATTTATAGCCAATAGAACCATGTCAGCCTTGTTTACTGAGCCTTGAGTAAGTATTGCCTCAGTATTCGCTAAGATTTTTTTTTGTAACATGTTAGTTGTGATGATCTACGTTGGTTGAGATCTGGCTGGAAGTTCTGCTCCAACATTGACAGGGTTACCATTCCAGCAGTGGTTTCCGAGTCTTTATTTAAGTACTGCCCCAGTATGGGTTAATAATTGTATTAGTACGGTGCCAATCGTGTAAACCAAGGTTGGTTGAGTCCCGACTGGAAGTACTGCTTCAGCACCGGCAACAATACCATGCCAGCCTTGGTTACCGAGTGTTGGCAGAAGTACTGCCGCGGTAGTGATAGATACATTTGTCAGTACCATGCCAGTTCAAAAAACATAGTGTAAGGAAATCCTTGTATTCGAAATCATTAAATTTGAAATTTCGCGCCCGTTGAATAATTAGGATAGTAATTACCAGGTGTCTCTACGAGGAGCACCATGTGACCGGTAATGCGTATTTATCGAGGAGATACTGTGTGGCTCTCTCTCTCTTGTTCTTCACCCTTCGTGCGAAGCACACACTGTGTGGCCCCACTCCTGTTCTCAGCACGTGTCAGTCTAAATTTATCGGAACGAGAATCAAAGAATTCGTCCGCATCGCTGCCATAGGGCAATTTGAAAAGTGATAAGTAATTTAAATAAACGGGGTGATTCTCCAAAAAAACGATCACCCGAGAAGTTTTGAATTTCGCGCAAATCGGTGTCCACCGCAAGAAGATCTAAAATCCAACGGCACGCAGTCGCCACGGGGGTAAGGAATTATTCAAGGAATCCTTGAATAATTCCCATCGACGAGTAACCGGCCGATCATCGAGGAAATTAAATTCAGCGACCAGCTTGGATCGAAATTCGTCAAAATTCTCCATCGTCCAGCTCCGGTATCTTCGCTGGGAAACTCGAAGGCATTACTCCCGTCGAGAGAAACATCCGTCACGTCATCAAGCGAAATTCAAGTGAGCGAAATGGTGGAGTTGCGTGAGTAGAGTCGTCAATCATCAGTGACTCCAATAACGAACAATACAATCCGCTGGAGGGTAAGACGAGAGCACATTTATGTAAAAGTTTCGGGTGTAGCGAGCCGAAATTCGCCTGTACTTGTTTTATATGTATAATATCGATCAGCGTGGCAAAAGTCGCAAATGTTAAAACAAACAAAATTAGGTCAGCGTGCCAAAAGTCGCAAAATTTTAATAGGATAAAAGTAATGTAATGTGACGAGGAAATAAGAAGAAAAGAGAATAAGGCCAATAAACGATATTGATTTGAATATGAAGATACACAAAAAAAAACAAAAAAAAACAAAAGAATACATTACAATAGTTTGAATGAAAGATGTTAGTTTCATTTCCTTACTGAGAATCTATGCAACGAAGCATTATTTATTTTTTATTAACACCTTTATGGTAGATGCAAAAGCGTTACAATATAAGTACGATTTTGTATGTTTAACAATATGCACTTATCTATAATATCATCTATTGTGCATGTCTCCCGATGTCCCAATGGCGATGTTAATTTAAATATGCCTATTTGAGAAGAAGGTATTGGTTCCCTAAACGCATTTGCCAAATTAGCGAAAACGTTTCCGCGGATCTGTACCCTGTTCAAATTATCGGCGATGCTGTAAATTTGATTTATTTGTTATATATCGCCATTTTTCAATTTTACAATATTTTTCGGCGCCGCAATACCAATTGTTATCGATCGAATTTTCATGCTACTATAATAAAGAACTCCTAATTGACCCTCTGGTTGATTTGCTAGTGCCACTTGTCTACAATTGCTAATTCCCAACGAATATTTTTTAATCGTTTCCATAGAGGATTCTTTTTCAGAAAGACGTCGAAAGATCTGCGCTATTGGATTTCGAGGTGTTCTTATTAGTTTTTTAATACTTCCTAGACAATTCTCAAAAGAAAACGACGAGAATTCCGTTAAAGGAGCATGAAAGTTTCTTACTTCATCAGCCAAGTAAATTAGGTTATAGATATTCATCACCTGTGAGTCTTTCCCGTATAGATTTAGCATTTCCTTAAAAAAATATCGTAGAAATGATACCGCTTGATCTGTGTACAGTAACGCCCAACTATGACTATATAATATGCGACATGCTACGAATAAACGCAATGAGTGATTGTACGCTGTCGTTGATAGTACTGAACGTAACATCAAGCCACCGGAGTACAACAGAAGGAATCTATATTGGGTCGCTTTCCAATTACCTCTGTCTATTATATCGAATACTTTTCTCTGAAATTCTACTGGAATTTGTGATGATAAAGAATTTAGAATTTCTTCTAAAGTATTCGATTCTCGCCTTCCGATTGTTTCTTTTTGTCTTCTAGATGAGAGCCATTTGTCAAATATACTTTTCATGACACCGCAACATAACAAATGCATATAATCGAGAACGACTCCCTTAACGGGATCAAATTGAGGGATTCGAGTTAATGGCGATATGGTATCAGACAAATGATGTTACTGTTGGCTTTTGTTGACGAAAGCATCTTTCGTACGCAATTGACAGTTCATCTTAGGGTAAACTCTTTTTTTATTCACAGTTTTTCCGCGGACTACGCATCGCTCGCAACCATAATATCGCATTTACACTCAGCCACTTCCCTTGCCACTCGCGCTGCCGCGAATGTTGCCGCGGCAGCGTCAACGCGAGTGTGTCGTTTACATTCAGCCCTCATACTGCTTTGCCGGGCGACTCGCAACCATGGCTGACGTCGAGGTTGTTGCGGCGACAGCTGTATGTCTACTTAGTTTATTGAATTATTTAAACGTTTTAAAAAGAAATCGGAAACAAAGACGCTATCGCCAAAGAAGATGGTGGATGAAAAAAATTCATCTGAATCGAACGACGTAAGTACTACTATAACTACCTGTAAGTGCATACACTTTTGATAATAGTTTAATAAATGAATTCATGATGATTATATTTTTGTTACAGAAACAGCATGAATATTTTTTTTATGGAGTTGACTTCCGAAGATGCTGCCGAGTTTTCTAACTTTTGCAGAATGTCACCTTCTGATTTTAAATTCTTGTTACATAACATTGAATTTATGATTGAAAAACAGCAAACGAGACTGCGAATGCCCATACCAGCAAAAATACGTTTGGCAATAACATTACGATATTTAGCAACGGGGGATAGTTACAAAAGTCTCCACTACTTATTCAAGGTTTCTACACCAGCCATTTCGTTAATTATTCCTGAAGTATGCAAAGCTATCAACTCTGTTCTCAA
>JAPYZI010004725.1:0-19918 GCA_030523105.1 Ophioninae sp. A BG-2022a
TTTTTTTTTTTTTTTTTTTTTTTTTTTTTTTTTTTTTTTTTTTTTTTTTTTTTTTTCATCCTCTCACCTACCTCGGCCTTGGCCGAGCTCCGCCGAATCGATCGACGGACTCTTGTTGGTCGAAACTTCCTTTTTTTTTTTATTATTTAACAATAATATTAATAGTGATAAGTGGGAATTGATGAATAATAATTTAATGAAACAGTAATAATAATAATAATAATATTAATAAATAATAATAATAATAATAATGTGATAATGATAATAATGATAAGTGGGAAAGAGGGGAGAGATTAAAAAATCGCGGATTCGACGATTTTACTTTCCACTCGGAACGTCTCGTATCTATACACGCAAACACACGCAGACGACTCCGACGTTATCCGAGTCTGACTTGCTACGTGTTCGCACCACTGGACCTCCTCTCGCGAGCCCCAGGAAATTTTCGTCGAGCGGACGAGCGACGCCATCGTTTTCGAGTTACGAACGCATACCGGAGATCGACGATTCGGATGGGCTTGAAAGTTTTCTTCGTTGGAACGCAACGACAATCGTTTTATTTCAGTTTTCATTTTTTTTTTTTTTTTTTTGTTTCTCTGATTGAAACTTTAAATGTATATTAAAAAACTTAAATCGGTGAAAAAATTCGAAAGAATTCATGGTTTATTCTTGGGATATATTTTTCAAGGGAAATAAATGGTTTTTTTTTTTTATTTTTCTTATTTTTCATGTGTTTTTTCGTCCTTCAATGCGTCATTAATTTATTTAGCACGTCCACGGGTTAAATAAATTAATAATACGACGGTATTATTAAATTCATGATTACAATGGAATATGATGAAATTATTGGAATTAAAACAAAGAGATTATGATGAATTCGTTGCAGCGTTGAAACGCAAGGAAATCGGAGAACGAAACATCGCTTTTTTTTTTTTTCAAAGCTAATAAATGGACTAAATAATAGAAAATATGAGAACAAAATAGTAGATTCTCGAGAGGGATAAAGGCCGGTTGAGAGTAAGTAGGGCAAAGTCGATGAACGAAACTCGGTGGAGCGTAGCTCGCGGAGTTTCCTCAAAGCCCGACACCCCACACCCTCCCTTTTCCCTCCTCGCTGGGCGATACTCCGAAATTTATAGAATTTTTCAGCGAGGAAGGAAACCCGTAGTTTCCCTCGGACCATCTCGCTCGAGCTTTTCTCCTTCACTCCCCTCCCACCAAACTCCGATCAAACTTTATTTTTCCTTCCGTTCTTTTTTTTTTATTTTTTTTTTTATTTTTATTACTATCGATTGTGCAGCTCGCTCAATGATTTTTCGTAAAACTTTTATTCGTCTCAGCGAACGAGCGTAGAAACGACGAAATTTCTGAATTCGTTGGAGCCTGATGGCGTTCCGTTTCAATAGTGGGAAAAGTCAATATTAGACTTAAGGGAGAAGACCATACTTGAAAAAATCGATTTTTTTTTTTTAATAAATTGATAGTTCTATTTCTTAAGAATATTGTGTCCAATTTGTACCCGAATTTGTACGAGTGAACCTAAATATTGTTTTTGATTACAAAAATAAAACCTACTTTTGCTCTTAAATGTAGCAAAAAAAATGTTCGAAAAATCACTAAATTAACTTTATCAAGATGCCGATTCCTAAATTTTGTACACGTATCAAAAATCCCCGTTCACCGGTATCATAAAAACTGCTAATTTGCGACTTTGTAAATGGTCTTCCCGACTTAATTTTGACTATTCGTTAATTAATATTCCGACTTAATTTTGAATATTTGTTAATTAATATTCCGATTCAAATTTAATTATTTGTTGAAAAAAAAAATCGTTTTAATTTTGACTATTTGTTGAAAATATTCTATTCCGGTGCTATCTATTCAGGGATTGTCCCGGTGGCGGCGGCGGCGCTGGAGGTGGCGGTGGCGGCGGGGGCGGCGGTGTCGGCGGCGGCGTTGGCACGTCCTCGAATCCAGCCGGGAAAGAGGTATCCTATCACGGCGGGGCGGGTGGTGGAAGCGTCGGTTACAAAGCGACGACTCAGCACAGCCCTCAGTCGAGGGGTCCACCGCCCCATTTTTCACAGGAACAAGCGGGACCGCCCGCCAATACGCCTCCGCTTCGCATCAACATTTGTGGTCAAGTGAGTCCCGAGCGTTGAGTACCTTCGAATATCTCCACGATCAACGTATTCCCCACTCTCTATACAACGTTTCCAGCGAATCGTGTGTAACCCGTGAAATTTTGCTCGAAGGAAAATGCGATGAGAGGACCATTGCTCAACCTTAGCCCTGGATTGGGACCAAGCGGCGTTGACATGGAGTACCGCAGAAATTCTCAAGGTAAACAAAATACACGCGCGATGCGCGAAAACCGTTTTCGATAAAAGTTAAAGCCGGACTTCCGAAAACCTTACACCTCCGATCGGCATCAAATTTTGCAAGGACCTTCCTCTTGATATTTTCAATGAAAACTCCCAAATGGATTTTTGGCGACTGGCGGTAGTTTTCGAGATATCGAAACTTTTTATGTTTTTAAACTTCGAGGACTTTACGATCAGTCGATTCAATGGATTTTTTCTTCGATCCGTAGCAACGAATCAGTTGGCCCTGAGTCCGGTGCAGATACAACCGTCGCCGCCGTACTACAGGCAGACTAGCCAGGATGACGGTAGAAAGGTCAGTATTTTTTTTTGGATCAAACGAAGCGAACGTTTCGACGAAACTCGTTTCGCGGTCGAGAGGTGAATTTTAGTGTCCAGCTGTATCGTTACGGGTTTTGGGCAATTTCCCTATACCCATGGCAAATGCGATACGGATATGTAAATAAAGTTGAAAAAGGTTGAAGGTTGTAAAAATCGAAATCCGTACAACCGGAAATAACTAAAAACCATCTCGAACGTAAATAAACATAAACAGCAACAAAAACTATCGACACAACGAGTTTGGATGGGTTGAAAGTTCGCATCGTTGCGACCCAATGAAATATCTTTCCTTATATTTTTTCATATCTAAACTTCCATTATTTCACGAAATATTATTCTCGAAATTTGCATTATAAATAATCACAACGAAAAATACGAATAATTATAGAAGTACTTTACTTAGAATAACGATAAAAAAAAAAAGAATTAAAAACTAATCATTCTCGTTGAACTGAAACGCGAGATAAAAATTTCGCGAGTTCGTGGATAACGAATAAACAAAATTCGTTTTTATCGTTTCGCAGAGCGAATCGCCGTCCCGCAAGCGTCGAAGAATATCGCGAAACGGTGCAGCCCCGGGTATGATGATGGAGGTACAGGAGGCAACAGCAGCAGCGGCGACACCGCCGTTGCACGCGAGCCCGGCGGCGCCATGGGAGTTACCACCGGGTTCGGGAGGTGGTTTAGTGGTGGGAGGTCAGCGTCGTTCCCCGAGGAATCACGCCTCGACGAGAGGATCACCACCTATAAGGAATCGTTATCATCCACCCCGTTATCCTGACTCGTTCGCTCTCTCGTATCCGTTCATCGCTGGAATGCACGCGTCGCCGCCGCATCCGACGTTACACAATTCCCATCATAGCCTTCACGCATCGCATCCCCGTAACATTCACAATTCCCATCCGGGGCTTCACAATCCCCATCACAACGTTCATAACCCCCATCATCATGGGATTCATCACGGCGCTCATCAATCCCCCCATGCCCATCCGCATCATTCGGTCGGCGGCGCAGGCGCGGGTGCCGGTGTTGCCGGTGGTGGCGTTGGCGGTGGTAGCGGCGTTGGCGCTGGTGGAAACGGCGTTGGTGGCGCTGGCGGAGCCGGTGTTGGCGCTGGTGGAAACGGCGTTGGCGGTGGTGGCAGTCCAGGTACTGGTGGCAATGGTGCCCCACCCACCGGACATCATCCGACTCAAGGACCCAATGGTCCTGTCGTCGTCGAGGTCGGACAAGTCGGCGTTTCCGGCCTCGGGGTTACCGTCAGCGGCGAACCCCTCTGGCATCCACAAGCCACCGGATACAGAATTCCATGCCAGCTACACGGCATTTATACTCCCACTGGCGCACACGCTTTCGCTCACTCGTGTCAGGTAAACCAATGATGTTAATGCTTGTATCAACGCGGCCTGTCTGTGCGTATTGCGTTGTCTCGTAATACGAATTACAAATATTTCGATCCGTTGCAACGTTACGGAAGTCCCAGTTAGATACTAGGACTTACCTCCTTTAATTTCCACGTTGAAGTTTCCAACGTTGTAACGCATCGAAATATTTTTCATTCGGTTTACCAATTTGCTAAGGAAACTGAAAGAGTAAAAGAGAGAGAGAGAGAGAGAGAGACGAGTATCCTTCCGAGGGGACTAAACGGAGGCGTCGACCAAACTCCGAGTGCGCGTGCACGCGCGAATGACAGGTGCCACTATCGGGAGACGCTTTGTTCCTATTTTTTTCTACCGGAGGGGTAAAGAAAGGTTTTACGGACAACACGCCGCAACCCCAACATCCTCTCCCTCTCTTTCTCTCTCTCTCTCTCTCTCTCTCTTTTCTTTTCCCTCGACGTCGCGTCTCTTCCCTCGCACCTGTTTTCCTCTCGCACACACGCGGGGCCCCTACCACGCGTGTTACGACACAAAGGCGAAAGAAAAACTCGTCCTCTCCCCCTTAGCGGTCGCGTTTCGCGAAGCGCATTTCTTCGGGTATCGGGGGGAACAAGGAACCGGGGAGCAATGTACCCTCGATCGCGAATGGATGCCACCTGTTCGTTGACCGTGCGCGGACCTTGTCTCTCCCTCCCAACTCCCCTCGCCGCTCTCCCTTCTTTCACGATCCGTCTCTGTACGTCGCGACTTCATTTTTATTCTGTTTCTCCTTTTTGTTTTCCTTCTATCCGCTGCATCGAGATTTCTTTCCAAGCGGAGCCTCCTTCCGAAGCTCCGTTAAACGCGATTAGCGTTTTTCGGTGTTTTTTCTCTTTCTTTTTTTTTTCTTTTTTTTTCGGTGTCCGAAAGTTCGTTCGGGTTTTTGTTTGGGTTAGTTTAGGACCAACGATTGTTTCTCCTCTCCGTTAATCCCGATGTCAAAAGGAAGAAAGAAACAATTGAAAGTATTGGTTATTCGCGATTTTTCAGGTTGCTCATCATCATCATCATCATCACCATAATCACTACGCGACGGGTCATCCGGGTCACAGTTTGGTGGGTGCCGCGCCTCGAGGATATCCAGCACCGGCGGGTGGACCCGTTGCTGCTCTTCATCCCCATCCACCACCCCCGCCCGTCCACCCTACTCACTACGCGGCTCATCATCAGCAGGTACGTAAAATTACTTCTTTCATCCTCGAAAATACCGCGTACAATGTATTTCGACTCGGTAAGAAAGGGCACGGGGCGGGAGGGGGGGCGGCGGCTGTTCACTATTTTGCATTTCTTTTTTCCAGAGGAGCGTCGAGCTGGAACTGGAACTCATCGATTCTCATCATCATCATCATCATCATCATCATCGCGTCGGTAATGGTGGACCACCCATACCTCTGCCTCACTCTTACTCACCACCCGCGATCGCTCAAGTCACTACACCGTCGCCCGTATTTTTGACCGAGGCTCGAACCAGGGAACTCGACATGCTACAATCGAGAATTCGCAGACAAGCACAGATCCTTCGCCGACAGAGAGCCAACAGATGGCGCGGCACGCCACCCGTACCACCCACACCTTATCCTGGACTATTGCTGCATTTCCTGTGAGTTCGATGTCCCCCATCGTCGTTCTTCAAAATCATCTTCATTTTTTTAAGTCATTTCTCGGTTCGAACGATATTCGTCAGGAATTACGTATTTGGAACACGTCTTTTTCATCGTTGAAGAAGAAATAGTATTTTCTTGTCATCTTTTTTAACAATTCTGATTCAACAATTGAAATTCAACGATCCTTGTTTTATTTCTTTTTTTTTTTTCGATACTATCGGCTAGTTTGAAGGCTGTTTTTCAAATGCTTTTTTTTTCGGATTTTGTTTTTGACGAATCATTGAAACGATATTGGTTGGATATTTTACACCACTTTTATTAACGTTTGAACAGAATTTGTCATATTTCAGCAAAATCCATTGAATAGTTTTTGAGTCATCAGGGCAGCAGTTTTAAAACAATCGTGCTTTGAGAAATACGAGTTTGAAAGTTATCGTATATAATTCGTAATATAAAAAAATGATTCCACCATTAATTTGGTCCTCTCGTGAAGCTCGGCTTTTTTTAATGCCTGTTTCGTCTTGTTTCTTTTTTTTTTTATTTCCCTGGCGTACAGAGCGATGTTCAGCAATCCGCCATTGTCGCCGTACAGTCAAGCCGAGCTGTCGTCCCCCGAGTCAGCGGAGACTGAAAATTACGAGGCCCTACTGTCCCTCGCTGAGAGACTCGGCGAGGCCAAACCGCGCGGTCTTACGAGAGCGGAAGTCGAGCAGTTGCCCTCGTACAAATTCAACGCCGAAACGCATCAGGGCGATCAGACGAACTGCGTCGTTTGCATGTGCGACTTCGAGGCACTACAATCGCTTCGCGTTCTCCCGTGCTCGCACGAATTCCACGCGAAGTGCATAGACAAGTGGCTCAAGGTACGTTTTTATTCAGCTATCAAGTTCAAAGCTTTATCTTTTTTTTTTTCCCCTCGTCGTTTGATTTCTCGTTTATACAAAAATCCTTATCTTACATTTCCGTTTCGTAATTTTCATCGTCGAAACAGCTTTTCCGTCAAATTTGAATTCCGGACTTCTAATCGATCCTCAAATAATGATCAAGTAGTCACTAATAACGATTTTCCTCAATAACCGAAGATTCAGAAAACTCAAACGAATCCAAAAAGTAACTGGTATTTGTGTGTGTTCCTTTTTTTTAAAATATTTCCGTACGATTGGTCCATAGTCGAATCGAACGTGTCCGATCTGTCGCGGTGACGCTGGCGAGTATTTCGGAAACGGAAGTGCGGGCAGCGACTGACGCCGGGTAATCCAAGTACACTAGCGCCAGATAACGAGAGATCATCAGAGTCGATGGGCGTCGACCGAAACCCGAACGCCTACCAACGCCGCCGTAGTCCTCCTCCTCGTTCTCCTCTTCCTTGTGCACCTTCTCGTTAAGCGGGCACCCGATTATTCGTGTCCCTGATGGGCGTCGTCGAGAGTTCGTCCTCGAAGACGAGAAAGTCGGTGAAACACGCCGGGATCGCGGTACACGAATGTCGACGAGAATAATCGCGTTCGGGGTTCGACTGAAACGTCGAGGGTCGGGGGGGGGGGGGGGGGGGGGGCGGGAGGGGCGCGAAAGGCGCGCGGGGGGCCGCCAGGGGTATAAGGATTGCCGGGGAGGAAGCTCCGCGGGAACGGTTCTAATCAAAAAAAAGGGATATCACGAATCACCCATTCTAATAACACTTGCGGAATCCTCGATTGCGTAATCGAAGCAAAACGATTTAAAAAAAAGAACAGAGACACACGCAAAAAACAGAAAAAAAAAAAAACAAGGGCCTCACCTCAAATTCAATTGTGTACCAAGTTCAAGCTGTAATGTGTATATATGTATCAATCGTTGTTCATATTTGTGTAACGACAAGTCGTTCGTCGTTCGTCGTCACTCTCTTCATTAATCTCGCGAATGGCGCGTTTTTTTTTTGTTTTTTTTTATTAATATCTTTTACCTCGCGGTTCTCCGCTGTGTACTTTCCTAATTATTTCGTAAACCGAAGTTTTCGTTTTTCGTTGCCGGGACGCGAGAATCTGCGCCCGAAAGTACGCGCAGAGTAAAAAACGCGGTGAAATTGCAAAAGCGCGTGTTTGTTTCGATCGATTGTTAACCTCGCGTTGTTGCTGTTCTTGTTGTTGTTGGTTGTTGTTTCGGTTCGGTTCAGCTCCCATCCCCTCCGCTGGGATTTTAATTATCGGCCCATCGACGTAGTATCGTAATCGTCGATCGAAAAAAATCGTGATAAACGATCGCGGCAATAACGGGGTTGGGGAGAAGAGAGGAAGGTACAAACAAAGCGACGACGACGCGCGAGAGAGGTGCTCGGCCGGGAGATCGTGGGGGAACGCGATGACTCGTACTCCTTCGAAGTCGCGAGATTAATCTTAACACGGTTCATTAATTAATTAATCTTAACGCGATTAATTAATTAATTAATCGTTTTAGCGTGATATTAATCGATAACACGTTTAAACGAGGAACGCGTTCGCTAACATCGGTCGTTGGAATCGACCGTTATATTTGTTCTTTTCTTTTTGTTTGTTTGTTTGCTCTTTTCAATTTGTTTCCTGCGCCAATCTACCTCCGAACGAGCAATTAAACGAGGAAACGATATATATTTTTTTACAACGCGATCAAACGTCCGTAAGCAGTGTCAAGCGTCGCCAGGGATTCTCCTGTCTATTTTTTCTCTCTCTCTCTCTCTTTCTATCCCCCCACTCCCCTCTCTGTGTGTTTTTTTATTTTTTTCTTTAGTTCCGTTTGGGCGGCGAAACGTCGCGCACGTTGTACTCGTCCAACTCCGCCGAGACTGTAACTCGGATGGAACGTTCGCGTCGAAATATTTTGCCCCGCGCGATCGCTGGATGAATTTTGAAGAGAGAAAGTGCGCGTTCGAGTGAGTGTTATTGTTTTGTACGTATCGATGTCCCATCTCGTCATCCTCCTTTCGTCCTGTGGCTCAATCGTCGATCAAGGTACGAACACCCGCGCGCGCGTTACAAATATAACGCCCACTCGAATGAGATTTCAACCGAAATCCTGAATTTAAACGAGTTGTAAACAAAATACAAAAAGAAACGATGCGCGATGAGATAATTCATAAAACGTCGAAGAACTGCAAATATTTTTCAAACATTATATGTTCTAGACTACGTTCTAGAGATTTCCATTCGTTCTTGAATTCGCGAGTTGTCGTAGCTTTTGTTTTTTGTTCTTTTGAAATTGGCGTTGAATCCCGTTTGTTTTATTTTATTTCATTTTATTATTTCAATTAATCGTCCAATCGGCGATTTATAGACCCATCGCATTTCCATAAACTTTCGAATCGTTTACGACACGATCCATCTCGTAAGAAATAGACCATCCGCGATCGTTCCCGTTGGCTCCTTGCACGACGCCATGTTTTCGGCGCGCGCATGTTTTTTCGCTTCGGTGTCGGTGTTTCGGCACTGGCAAGACGAAAATCACTTCTCGAAATCCTACCCGACCGGACTCTATCGGTTTATCTTTGAATTCTGAAAAAACCATACTCTCAATGTCCGTTCGAATATTCTGCTCGGATTTTTCGAGTGTAAAGTAGACCCGCGGGATTTCAGCAAATCTTTCGTCGACCGGTAAAGTCCCGGAACGTTTCCTTCACTCCTCCCTCTATCCTTCACTCTCGAATCGTGCTTTCTCTGTCCGTACAACTCGTCGCGAATCGGGAAATTTAAAAGTCTCATGAAAATTTTGTTTTCGCGAGCAAGAAAAAAAGAATAAAAACAAAATGTTCGATCAGATCGAGTAGGAGTGATTTCGGGTGGATTTCAAGGTTTCGTAGTCCGAACCGGGGTAGACGATTTTACGTGAAGAAGCGAAATGCGCAGCGTCGTGCGTCACGCATGCACGAGAATCCGCGCACGCGCGTGTCGTCGACTCGAACGATAATCTTCGATTAATCGATATAAGTTGTACGAAAAAATTGATTGCCATTGCCATCATCGTTATACCGTAAATTATTGATTCTCGATGTTTGACTAATGTTTATTAGATTATTAATTAATAGATTAATTAATTGATTAATTAATTCATTTATTTGATTAATCAATCAATTAGTTAATTATCGCGCCACTATTGCTAAATTACATGTACAGCCGCTGCTACTACGATTAATTATTACTACAATTTCACTATCAACTATTTACTACTATTACACACTACTACTACCACTAATTACTACGATCTATTTACTTACGATCATTACGGATATGTATTTTATGCGGTTCGTATAAAATACTTTTAGAGACACGCGAAATTATCGAACCGGCGCACATTCGCTCGTTTTTTGTTTGTTCGTTTGTTTGTTTCTTTTTTTATTTTTCAATAATTTTTCACTTCTATATTGGTTAAGACTGTTACTGCGATTATTAAACTTGGTTATATTACCAATCGAATCGGCCATTGCTGTTGCGCGGTTTGTCACGTTTATCGGATCGGAACTATCAAAAAAAAAAGTTGAACAAAAAAAAAAAGAAAAAAAAAAAAAAAAAAAAAAAAAAAACGTTTTCACCGAAGCGAAAAAGCTAAAACTCCCAACACCGCTCGCCCCCTCCTCCTCTCTGTCGTCTCAATTTGTGGATGGAGTCGTTAAAACTGTATAATTGTATCAGTCGTGAGTTGTGTAACCGCCGAAACACGCCCCCCCTTCCACGAACACTCGGAAACTTACACACGCGTATACATACATCGTCCACTTTTTTCGTCCTTTTCCCCTCTTCAGCAGTGTAACGTATGTACAGACGCAACTATAACGATGCCAAACATTACATATTATTAATGTCACTATTAATTATCATTAATCGCTACTATTATTATGAAAAAAAAAGAAAAAGGAAGAAAACAAATACAAATTACACGATTTTTTTCATATTTCGTAAGTTTATCGTGTCTCTTGATCTCTCACTCTCTCACTCTCGATTTCTAATATATATATATATTTGTTTAGTTGCGGAGCTTCTCACGCTGCTGCTGTCGCTGCCGCGCAGCCGCCGTTGCGCAGCAGCACTACCGTTGTTATAAATGTCAGCCTTCCTCGCCGGAATATCGTTAGGAATGACTAATTAGAGTAGTTCGTGCGAACAGATGTTCCGCGTTTTCGTTTTTTTGTTTTATTTGCTTTTTATCTTTGCATGAAATTTCTTGTCGCGTCCGCGTGTAATTTGACGGGAAAACGATGAGCGACTACGCGATGTACCGAAACGTTTGTCCAAATAGTTTTTGAACATAAAACTTGGTTTTACGCCGTCCCGAGCTAGTACTGCGAGCGGATGTAAAAAAGACCTTTCGTTACGGAAAAAGATGATTTTCTTGGTCCTTTCGTAGAGGAGAAACGGTACGATACATCGCGCTTTAATATTGACGGTGCGCTCGTGGGGACACGCCAGACACCGGACGCTTCCCTCAGAGCCGAGCTCCCCTCGTGCCACTCGAGGAGGGACGCTTCCCCTCGTGATGCACCATTTTTATTAAAACTTAATAAATTTGGTCTTTTTCGACTACGTGCTCGATGTTTTCGTCACGTATCTACGATTGAAGTTGCAAATGCCCTCTCGCGGATAAACTTTTTTCCACGTTCGTAAGCTATGTTTTCAGGTTTGAAAGTACGTTAGTTACCCACGCGTGTTTCAACGCGCATCGGAATAACCGTGTTTCTGGTTTTGTATTCTTCTCAAAAAACCCGCCTCGCCTCGAATATTAATCATGCTTTTTGTCTCGCTTCGATAGTGCGTTCTCAAAAAATTGGGTGTGCCCCGCGTACAGTACGCGATCTTTTATAACCTCATAAAATTCATTGACACCTTTCATTTTACGATTCGTTATCAACGGCGGTACCCGAAGTAAAGAGGAACTGCTCGCTCGTCCAAACGCGGGCAAGAGTCCCGCCTCGATCTATCCTCTTTAAAGCGTCCCTCGAGGCTCTCAGTGGATTCACGGCCCTCTCCGTCGATCCGCCAGAAGGGAGGGGACACCCGACCGAGCCGAAATCAATTCCCTCCGACGGCGAATCCCCAAAAGCCAACGCGACCACCTCTTATTCGCTTTTTTTAAGAATGTCGAATTTCTTGCACCAAACGAAAATGTTTCTCCCCCCGCCCCTCACCGCCCGGTTTCTTCGATGCAGCAGCGCGGCTTTAATTCGTTCTTTAAATCGATAGATTCGCATCACCTGTCCCTCTCTCTCTGTCTCTCGTTTGTCTCTTGCTCTTCGCTACTTTTCAGGCTTCAAAGCCGCGAGCTCGGCACTATTGATTTTCGCCTAAGCCACGTTTTCCACGCATCGAGACCTTTTTTTCAACTTTTCAAATTTTCCCAACGTATACGGCGTTTTCGAAGTGCATGTGCGGGCACACGCGTCACAAAATTGTGCCTGATCCTGCCGAGAGTTGCGCAAAGAAAAAAGACGAAAAAAAAAACGTAGTGCGCAGCGTTCGGAATAAAATATGAATTTTTTGGTAAAACGATAGGATAGCGAGAAAAAAGATCGAAGAGTTAACCTTGGAGATTTCTACAATGTTTTTGTCTCTGGTTAAAAAAAAATGGCTGACCCAAGTCCGCTATCGATTCCACAATCACCGACATCTCTCGACGCATTTGCGAGAAACGTATTCGTTTCAACGCCCAATTGGAAGCGTTTCCTTTCCGAATTTCCGGAAGTCTTACCGTTATTGGGAAAGTTTCCAGAGAATTTTGGCTTAGACTCGAGTTCTTCGATTCGGTCTGTCGCGTCATCAGTTTACCTCGTAGATACCGAGCTTGGGAAATTTGGACTTTTCCCAAACTCGGTATACTCGAGCGAAGAGCCTTTTCTATTATTCTCGAGGTGTTGCGTTAACCAAAAGGTTTCTACGTATGGCCGCAGCGCGATGCTCATACGGGAACGTTGGATTATACGTGTAAACTCGTATATCCGTTTATACCCGTGTGTAAACGCGTACGTGATGTAAATTAAATGTACAAAAAAGCAATATTGTCTGGCACGTAGAGACACGCGCGCGCACGTGTCGATACGGACGACGCGATAAAACAAAAGCACTCAAGCATACGTAAATAATGTAGAGACGAATGACTTTTGCTCAGAGTCGACTCGCACGACACACGGTACTCGTGGACGTGAATAGAACTCTTGTACTTTCGACGTTGAGTGTACGACGGTTTTCTTGTGACCGATCGAACGATTCGGCACGGTGTAAAACGATCGTAATTATATATCGTACCGACTCCGGACGTGTCTCGTGTTTCGTACATGCCTACGAAACCCCCAAATACCCACAACCGGCGATTTGCATAGAGTTTTTCCTTTTTTAACGGTGTTCGAACGAAAGTGTACAAAAACACGCTGCTGAAGCAAAAAAATGTCGGGGCATCGGTGACCTGTCGAGAGAGGAGGAAAGATATAAAAATTGCAATTTCACAAGTTAAACCGTCACACCCTCTGTATAAACGTGCACGATTATTGTATCTCTATATATTCGTATATAACACAATTTCAATACGAAAAGTCTTGGTAATTGCAATCACCGGTTTGGCCAACTCTCGTCCTCGAATGCTGCGGCCTTCCCCCACTCTTAACCTACAAATATGTACACTTTGTATATCGGAAACGGACAACGAGACTATTTATCATGCACGTATACGACACGCTAGGGAGAGTCCAAGGTACGAATTTTGTTTTCGGAAGATAAAGAAACGCCGTTTTTTCTACTAAAGTCTCCAGCACCCTCCTGAATAACCTAGTTATCTATGAAAAGTTTGAGGAAAAACAAAAAAAACAGGGAGACCGAAAAAAGACCCGCAAGATAGAATCCGACGCTGTTTTTTTTTTCGTGGGTCGGCGTGTGCGGTGAAAAAGAGAAATAAATCACGTTGAAGAATGCTCGATAAATTGTTCAACGGAAAAGTTTATTCCTTCGTATATGCTCGTAACCCCGTTGTATGTATGACCCTATATTATATATATATATAGATATATATATATTGCGTATAATACACATATTTCTTTTAATACATTTCGAGATATTTATTTCTCCTCCCAGTGATGCGACCCGTGTATTTGCCAAAGTCTGGTACAAGGGGTGTGTGTATATACATAATAGTGTTTCGCGTCACGCGCGTATTTCTTTATTTTTTCCTTTTATACTGACGTTTCGTTAAAGCTGACCCGACCCGTTTCTCATTTTTCCGTAATCGTTATGGGTGAAAATAAAAATGCATATGACAAAAGTACATTAGGTATGTGTATAAATAAAATTGATAAAAAAAATAAAAACTAATACAATTAACAAACAAAATACATGAAAGGTTTGCTGAAGAAAATAATGAATATATACATGAAATATATAGATATATAACGCATCGCGATCTAGTCTCTGAATTTGGGATAAATAGCTCGAAAAAAATTGTATATTTTAAGTGCGGCAAGATGGGTGGTAGACCTAACCCGGTTAAGTACGGCGGTAGCACCTCAACGAATTTTTTTAGTGATTGTAACAGCATTCCTCATCGTTGGCTGTTTTGGTGTTAGATGTCTCAATCGGTTTGGTGTTAGAGTCACGGTTCTTCACTTTCCTTTCTGTTGTAACAACTGCTGATTTTTTATCGTTAGCCTTGCTATTTCTTCACCCAATGTATCGATGTTGTCCTGGTAAACAAAAAGATACGATATAACAGTGGCCACCCCTTTTTTTGTGGACGAATCGTGGATAAATTACCTTGAGGGTAATGTTTTTCAAGAGAGCATCTTCGAGAACAGCTTGGAGTTTTTGGTTTATCTCCAGTGAGAGCTCTAGTGTCATGTTGTCGTCGGAGACTCTTTGGCTGTACACGGATGCCATTATGCCGCCATATCTCGCCAACTCAGCCTGAACAAATCGCAGGAATTATTGTAGCCGTGAATGAAATTTAGCTGCTAGGAAAAAGGATGGCACGCGGGTATTGGATTATATAATAATAAAAAAACTGGAGAATGCTTTGATGGTAAACATTCAATCAGTTTCCATATAACTAAGAACTTTCAATAGAATGGTAACTTCGAAAGATTGGCGAAAATAAACAACTATTATCGAAGTATAAAGAAATTTTGTCTCACCGGATTCCTCTTGCTCTTTAAATGCTAGCATGGAAAAAGCGAGCAGAAGGTTTTATGAGGCCAATGGCCAATCTTTAGGAATATTTCGTAAACGCAGTGTCTGGCTTACTTTGTGACGATCCCTCTCGTTGCTCCCCATCGCGTCGAAATTCTCGTGTAGTATGTAATTCTGTATGATCTTTGTTTTCTTCTGCAATTCGGAAACGAGAGTCCGAGTGTGTTCTTCGAGGAAATCGAGTTTCTCGGCTCTTCGTACGTTGATCTTCTGCATTTTGAGGATACGGTCGATGAGTGATTGACGATCGAGCTCGGCAGTTTGACGCGCGGAATCTCCATTTCCGCTGTTGTCCGATCCCGTACCGTTCGTACCTTCTCCTGAGCAAATCGACTTTGTAAATGGTCTCCTTGACGAGAGTTTCCATTCGTCATCGGGGCAATATTGGAACATTAGCGATTGCTAATAACACTGAAATAAACCATCAAAGGCAAACCTGCGTTCAAAGAGTTGTTGGATCCCGCTCGAGAAGTTGGCTCGAAGGAATTCGCGCTTGAAGGAACGACAGCGGTGGTGGCCGCAGCGGCTGCGCTCTCGTAAGCTTCCAATCTCTTTCGGCACTGTTGCAATTCTCGTGACATTTCTTTCACCGAAATTTGTTGTTTTCTCTTCAGCACAGCGATTTCGCCTTGACTCTCTTCGAGCTGTTGCGTGAGATTTTGAACGATTTGTGTTTGCTCGGCCAAGTGTCGCGCAAGGATTTCGCACTCTTCGACCCTTTTCTTCTTTTCGTGGTCCAGACTCTCCTCCAAGGCTCTGATCTTTGCCTGATACTGAACGATGCTTTCGCGCAACGGTCCTTGCTCTTGCTCCAATTGGGTCGATTTGGCTTCTATGGCTGTGAATTCCGATTGGAGTCTAACGTTTTTGTCGGTCAGCTTTTGCGTGAAATCCAACATGTGAGCTTCTCGCTGGCGACAACAGTCCATGTCAGCTTCGAGTTCTTGATTGACCTGACGCAAACGCTCGACTTCCGCTTCGTTCGACATCAAGCACTGTTCTTTACTAAAAGAAAATTACCTTTTTTTGACAGCTTCAAAATCAATGATGCGAGGAGAGAAGTAAAACAGGTGTACTAACTGAATCAATTGTAGTTTGAGTGTTTCCAAGTGGGAAACTTTGGAGGACAGATCGACTATTTCCTTCTGCCGTTGATCAGCCAGAGTTTTCAATTCGCTCAGTTTACTCTCGTAGGCCAAACGATTCTTTTCTAAATCTTGAATTTTCAAGCTGAGCGTGTTGTTCTCCTCGATTAGAGCGATCTGTCGATTTTTCAATTGTTCGACCTCCTTCTGTAACTGGAGTCGTAAGATTTCTTTGTCCTCGGTTACGTGTCTCTCCAATATGAGACGAGCTTGCTGCTCCTTCAGTTGTTGATCCAGAGTAACGGCTTTGTTTTCCTCCGAGTGTTGGAATTGCCGTATCATCTCTTGGGATTCACGGCGTATCTGTTCGCACTCTTCTCGCATGTCGTTTATTCGTGCCTAAAAAATTATCACATTTTTATGATGGAAACTTTCAAATTGTAAACAGAGAAATTTAAAAGTAATTTTTTATTTCTCTATTTAATTATTATTATGAATATAAAAATGTAATATACAAGAAAAATATCAAATAAAAATTAAATATAAAAATGTCACAAGTAAGTTTAAAAGTAATTTTTGGTTTCTCTTTTATTTCCAGAAAAGTAAATTCAAACTCAACTGTAGCTTTATCCAATTTCTGCTGCGTTTCCTTGTTCCCTTCCATCTCGGCTTTTAATTTCGTTTGCGTCCATTTTAGTTTGACATCTCGAACGTTGACGTCCTCTTTAAGTCGCTCGACTTCTTTCTGCAATTCTGTCACCTCGCGGCACTTCGTATCAAGAATGTTGCATATTCGTGTTCGCTCGCCTTGACCTTGACGCAGTTTACTCTGTAGCAGCTCGTACTCTTTCGCTATCTCTTTGTGTCTTCTTTCGGCGTAATCTCGGGCTCTGGATAAAAAAATACAAAGACTGGTTGTTACACTTATCGAACTGGACTCTAGCGGTGGCACAAACTTAATTAACGACTTACAGTTTTCGTTCAACATTTGATAATGAATGGGACAGCTCCTTCGTTACGAAGATACGATAATTTCATTATCACTACCGACATAACGTTTCAAACAATTACCTCTGGGTATCGATGAGCTGTTTTTCGCTAACTGCGTACTTCATCACCATGCTTTCTCGTTCTTTGTTCGCAGCGCTGTATTCCCGTCCAAGCTCGTCCTGGTTCGTGTTCGCAGCGCGCAATTCAGCGCTCAAACGCTCGACGGTCTTTTCCAATGTTTCCAATTGAACATTGAACAATTCGCTGTTCTTCTCAGCCTCCAAAGTACGATTTTTAGCTTCCAGACTTTCGATTTTCTCTTCAAGTTTTACTTTTTCCTCCCTCGCCTTGGCGTAATCTCGAACCAGTGTCAAATACACCGGATGTTTGAGCAAAGAGAGACTAGATTCGTTCGGGCCAGGATCATCGGTGATCCTACTTTCTAGCACGGATGAGACGTCCTCCCCCTCTTCTTCAAGTTTGCCTATCATGCTTTCTTTACCTCCCTCCTCTTTCATACTTATTGATGCTGAGTCATTCGTTTCTTCGTTTATCAACGCCAATAGATTTGGTTCCGTTGTTGCACCAATGTCATTGATATCCCTCTGCGAAACGGATTTTGTGCAATTTTCTTCGTTTGGTCGTTTTTCCTCTTGTTCACGACAGCATTCGACACCTACATTGACATCCACCTGTGAATTGGAAATTCGAACGCCCGGGGATCGCGTTTCAACGACTGGTGCTGCTTGGAGACTCTTTTTCTCAATGGGGAGGCTCGGCTCGCTCATTTTGAGAATCGTGTTGTAACGAAACGCCAGGTTCTGTGGCAAAAGAGTTTTTTCCATTATGTTGGTCGATTTTTCGGTTATAAAATTTAAGAAATTACGACTCTTGTTCAATAACTGAGCGTTTGTTTGGGTTATGTTGATCGAGCCGGTTGGCAATGATATTTTTACGAGTCTACTGTCATCGCTCAACGTTGGCCGGACCTCCCAATTATTCTTCCCCTCTTTTGGATTTTCACAGATGGATAGTTGGCCTCTCTGCTTTTTATTTTCGAAATTGTCTGTGCCTCTCAGTTCGCGAATCTCTGGTGCGGATTTCTCTACCGCGTCCTGGGACGCTCCATTGTTCCCCGAACCTCCACCGTGCCTAGGATCATTCTGGGCCAATGGTGAACCAACGGTGCCGTCCCCAACATTGGCCGGTCCTTCCCTGTGTTTCATGACAGTCACCACTTCTACCGTCGAATTTTCCATGATTTCCATAGGCAATTGCAAACCCAAAGCACCCTCCCCCTTCTCTGCGTATCGCGCTTCACCGTAGCCCAAATTCTTGTTGGCATCGTCCAAAGAAACATTCTCAAAATTGGAAGGTATATTTCCTGGAAGATCCTGCTCTTTCAATAATTTTGTTTCGGCCGTAGACGAAGCGGCAGAGCTTTGCGTATCAACTGAATTATCATTGATTCCGTCAGAACCTACTCTGGCGTTTACAGGCAAGGCTGGAGCAGAGTTACAGCTATGTCCGGTTGATGCACTCGAGGACGTGCTATTTGTGTCGCATTGATCTTTCGAACACACAGCGATAATATCACGGTCTTGCATTTTCCAAGGGCCGCCCAAACTTTTATTCCAAACTTTGAGAGCTTACTCAGTCATTCTGAAAACAGGCATAAGTAAACTTGATGCGCGTATTTATTTTCAACGATTGTAAGAATAATTAGTAAAGCTTCCAGTGTTATATTTGTGTTTATAAATTTTTATGATTCATTTGTTCAACGAACTTTTAGGATTATTGGGTATTATTTATTTTACTGACAGCAGCCTTGGTATGTCAAAACAGTTCGTTCGTTTGGCCAATAGACAACAGTTATTTTTCCAACCATCGAAGCTTACCGCAACGCTGGCCGAGCAGAACGTAATTATGGAGCTTGGTCGAAGCAATCTTGTGAGTGCATAGCTTCTTGCTGATTATCTCCCTTCGTGACTACAAGAATAGAAACCGAAGCTCTTCTTCATCCATTTCGTAGCACGGTCGGCGGTTTCGTTCGATTTCTGGAACCCTTCATCTTGTAAGGCGTATAGTGTTCACCATAAAAATTCGCGACGTCGTAATCTTCGATCCCAAAGGTTTCGTCCCGAGGGCATTTAATTTGCAAATTTCGCGAGAGAAAGTAAAATACCGATAAGATTAACCTCAAATAGGCTTCTTCGAGCAAAGATGATTAGCCTACCGCGTACGTAAGACAGATCGTGTTACTACGAGCGTGAAACACTGGTATAGTGCACCGCATAATTGAACAATAGATGGCGGTATACTTGAGTCGATTGTGGCGCCGTGTTTATTCGCTGTCATCGATTATCCGACAGCAACGAAGTCAGATGTGCATAGAAGGACAGTTCCTTAGGATTATATGTGCCGATTCTGCTGGGGTCTGCCCCCATGAGTAGTTCTCGAGTAGTGGCGCTGACGGCGGATTTCATTCTCGCTCTCGCTTTCTCTCGTGGGCATAAACGTTGCGAGAATGATGGCGTCTTTCTTACTCCTGTAGATGTTATGCTTCGAGCATAGTTGTGTCCTGCTTCCTCTTATAGGTATTATAATATACAGGGTGTCCCACGGCGGAGTGTCATCCGTCGAATTTCACCTCCAAATCGTCATGAAATGGGGATTTGAGGGTGAAATTCTGTGTCGATTGATACCAGCATGTATAGTTCCCGGATCAACAGCTAAATTATTATTAATATTTCATCAAATCCACCATTTGATTCGCCTTGAACTCGCCATTCGTAGGGAAAAATGTCAAAAAAATATCCTAGAAACGTTTTTTGCATTTTACGAGTCTACTTTTCCACTTTCGGCAAAAACTCGGGCATATTCGTAATCAGCGGAAAATTTCCGATCAAATACACCCTTTAAATACTTAAAAAACGGAAAAAAAATTTT